>CM050169.1:96694851-96707351 GCA_027410445.1 Discoglossus pictus
TCGAATGGGAGGTATCCCCAATGTGCTCGGTGCTATAGATTGTACACATGTAGCATTGATACCTCCTAGAGAGCAAGAAGCGCTGTTCCGAAATCGCAAACACTATCATTCCATCAATGTCCAGGTTGTTTGTGATGCAGACATGCGCATACAAAATGTGGTTGCAGGCTTCCCGGGAAGTACTCATGATGCCCATATCCTGCGTCAGTCATCCACCCATCTCTATTTTGAGTCTGGAAAAGCTCCACCTGGGTGGCTACTGGGTGAGTACCCATAAAGGATCCCCTAACATATACATCATGTTCCACTGTAATGCTATTCCATTGTTGCGTGAAAAATGCACAACGATGCATGCACCAACAGACAAAATAGAGTCCCTCAATAGCGCGCACAACATCTGCGCGCAGGAGTTGAGATAAGGATTTAAGGGTGGACTTAGGGGTTTTAGGGTTAGGGGTCTTTGGGCTAAGGCTTTGGATTATGAGTGTTAGTGTTAGGCATGGGGTCTCAGTGGTTCGGGTTAGAGGGTTTTGGCCCATTAGTCAATAGATTCTACAACTTGCGCTCTTTGATGGACGCACATTTTGGCACACAATTTCCAACAGTGCGCTACTGTCGCCGGCTTCTGGCAGTGCCATATTGTCCGCGCTCATTTGCCGTGCGCCATAAAGAAGGTGTGCCGACTGAGCCATTGCATCGTAGCTTGTTGCTGTGCCTAACCCGATGTGACGTGGTCATAGGAGTATGAAGTTCCAACCCAGAGATCCCTAAACTAATGTCACATTAATCATTGTGTATATTTACAGATGCTTTAACGAGCAGCACAACCTCACGTTCATATCTACATCTCCCATTTTTGTTTCCTTCAGGTGATGCAGGATATAGGTGTTTGCCGTGGTTGTTGAGCCCTGTGAACAATCCACGCACAGAGGGGGAGGAGAGGTACAATGCGGCCCATGCCAGAACCCGGAATGTAATAGAGCGCACCTTTGGACTCCTGAAGATGCGCTTCAGATGTTTACATTCCACTGGCGGGGCGCTACAGTATACACCAGGGAAGGTTTGTCACATCATCATAGCCTGCTGTTGTCTGCACAATATAGCAGTACAGGCAAACTGTCTGGGTAACATTGATGATGCTCCGCTTAACCCGGTGGAGCGTCCAGTACCTCCCCCTGGTGAGGATAACGTTCCGTTCAAGGGTCACAACTACGTGCCCACGTCATTCGGGAGTACTTCCCATGTAAGTCTGAAACTAATAACAACCAACTATAATGTACCTTGATTATGGTTACTAATACATCTCTTTTCTCCTTCCCCATTGTCTTCCAGAATATCCAACAGTCCACAGTAGAGGATAGCTTTGTGATGTAACATATGTCTTGTGACGCATTCTTCATACTGGATCAAATACAGCCTGCTCTGATATCCGTTAATGGTAAGTATGCGCACATTCCCATACACATCATATATATTGATATCTGCCAACCTCAAGAAGCTAAGCTAAATGAATGGTCTGATGTATTCCACAATGTCAATGAATATAGGCCTCACAATCGTATTTGAAAACATCTTCACAGAACAGTAATGTTCCCATTGTATGATCATGCTATTCCACATCCCATGGAGGTCAATGCAATTCCTAGCAATCTGGATATATGAACATCCCAGCATATTGTAAAGCATAATAAATGTACCTCATGGGATGCAAAGAGGGGATCTCTCCAGTTCTTTGTCAGCGAAGGCTGGTAAAAGCATTCTCAGTCAGATAACAGGAATAGTCTCAAGGATGTGTTAACTAGGAATCATTGTGCAATATATCATATGGATTGTGTGACTCATCTCATCATATTGCCATTACAGAACTGTTGCCGTGTGTCAACACATTGTTTACCCACACAGACATGGGAAACGACCTGTACAGCAACAGAACATCAGCTACATCAATGTTGTCTACATTGTAAGTGAGTATTTGCGGGAAACATGTGCATGTATGCATGAGAGGAAATGACTAATAACTCCATTAATGTAGGCCTAACTTTCTTTTCCCCAAGACATCCCCTATGTATTGCTGAAGCGGTCCGAAATGTTTATCGGACCATGCAGACGTGTCCTGGGGGAACAGATCTCTTCGTTGAATACTCCACTTGATCTATCCAAGGTAGAGAACCACATGTGGATGTCCGAACATGTATCAATGTGTGATAGTTGGGATCTTCCCTTTCTATTACAGGCTGCACTGGTCTCTCTGTCTCTCTATCTCTCTGTCTGACTGTCTGTCTGTCTCTCTCCTCATCCCACCCACCCCTGTTTACCCTTAATTTATTGAGTCACACAAGTCTTCGACACATGACCAATTAGCAATTTCTGCTAACTATCCCAATTAACCCTTTACACTATGTTTTCTCTTGTCTTCTTCCTCACATCCCCTGCCTTTTCCTCAGACTCTTCTTTACTTCTCCCCTTTTTGTCTCCAACATTTTCATTTCAACTCTCATGCCCACCTCTCTCCTTTTATTCGCCCATCAGCTAATCTTACTCAAGCTGGGGTTAAACTATGTGTCTCCTGACTGTCCCATCTGCAGATTACATTATCTGTCCACATGGGGCAGATACCTTATTACATAATAGGGCATCGCACTTTACATCTGATCCCTTTCCTCTCCGACTAATGCATATCTTTCTACTTGACACAACCTCCTTCCTATGTATCTCTGACTTACTTATTAACCTTGCTATTCCTTATCTACTCTTCCCCAAGTCCATTACCTTTAGCTTGGAAGTTGTGATTTTCGAATCTTGTGGGGGCCTTTGGGAACAAATCAGTTATCAATAGACTTTACGCTCAAAACAGGGCCCTCCATTTTCTTGCGTTGGCAATATTACATACTGTATATTTTCGTGTTCTTCTCCCCTGTACAGCGCCACGGAATATGTTTGCACAATACAAATAAAGGAGAATTAGACTAATCCTAATATTCCCACATCAGGACAAATTAGTCTGGGCCATCATTATCATCGGACAGATGGTTAGCTTGTACGAGATCCCAATGCATAACATGTGTGCCGACATACCTACATCTGTTGGTGGCTGCTCATATGGCATATGTAAGGTTTCCACTAATATATTATTTGTGTGTTTGTATTCCAGATCCCGGTCAGAACAAGGCATGACGATAAACATCCTGACATTCCATGGCCATGTCAATGTCCTCATGTATGTGAATGTGTCCGTTTCATTGCTTTGTTGGATCCAGTTTGATATCTGATGACCTTGACTGAATAGCCGATATGTGTCACGAGACAATTTCAATATACAATGCAGATGTGATGTGACATCTGTCAGCTGATGTTCCTGGTATATCCACAGCATGTGTATGCTCATATAGTCTATCTAGATTCATATGTACCTATTGGTTTAGACATTCTATCCTCTCCTCTACTTGGACTGTTGTGAAGCCTGCAGCACCAACCCTTCCAGATCTTTTCTTCAGTGCTGATGTGACCCTCCCTGTGCAAATGGGGAAGAGTAAATCCAGACTTGGGACTTAACAGTTAAGGAGGTTACGTTAATCTTCAGTTATGCATATGCAACAACAGTGAGTATAGATGCTCAATCAGAGAACAAACTATCCTTGATATTGCCTGGTTTGTTGTGAGTTCTCTGCAGAAAGTAACATCAGACTGATATGGTCCTGGTCAGGTCACCATCTTTTTGACCAAGGTTATCTATGTGCTGCTTATTGTTGCGTGAGAAATGACGTTATGGGCTCATAGCATTCACTGATTGAGCACTTATACTTCTGATGTGGCATCACACAAGCATACATTTTGCTCTCCCCATATGTATATCACCTTATTCTGGATTATTATGGTCTTTCCTTATTGACTGTTATATATATATGTAGTAACAATAATGAGATATATTATATTGCCTAATGTTGGTTGATACACTGTACATCCCATGATCATCTATATCAATGTAATTTTCCCTGCCTGCATTCTGCTCTTATATCCCTATTTCCCTGTGTTACTTGGATATTGTATCCTACCCCCCTCCACCATGATCCTTTGCATACCTGTGTTGATTAGTCAACCTGTGGCTTTGTGGCAAGCTTGCTTTGTTAATTTCTGTAAATAGTAAATATGATTTATCCGAGATGTTGTTTGTGTCTGCCTCGTCAATGTTGATACCATAGCATTTCCGTAACATCAATGAAAGGACCTTCAGACTCCACATCTGTGCTCTGCACCATCAGTTAGGGGTGTCAATAGAATTCTCACAGTGTGTTTGCATTACTGATTTCAACCATGAGGGAAGGTTGGTATTAACAATCTATATGACACAGAAACAGACAAATGAGACAGGTGTTCGTAAGTGGCTCACATCCTAATAGTGAACATACAGGGCCTCATTCAATTGCGATTTGGCCAATTGAATAGTGCTCAAACTAAGCACAGAATATATATTGTTTCCAAAAGTTTTTAGTTAGTGAAAACCTTGCTTTTGGATAGATGTTTACTAACTAAAACATTTTTCCAAGAATATATGTTATGTGCTTATTTCGAGCCCTATTCAATTGGCCAAATTGCAATTGAATGAGGGCCACAGTATCTAACAGAAGTGAGTACACCCGTCACATTGTTGTTAATATTTTAGTATATCTTTTCATGTGACAACACTGAAGAAATTACACTCTGCTACAATGTAAAGTAAGTTTGCTGACCCATCAATAACTCAATACACAGCCATTAATGTATAAACCATTGGCAACAAAAGTGAATACACCCCTAATTTGAAATGTCCAAATTGACATGAAATGTCAATTATGTGTGGCCACCATTATTTGCCAGAACTGCCTTAACCCTCATGGCCAGGGAGTTCACCCGAGCTTCCCAGGTTGCCACTGGAGTCCTCTTCCACTCCTTAATGATACATCAGAGCTGGTTGATGCTAGAGACCTTGCACTCCCCCACCGTCAGTTTGAGGATGCCCCACAGATGCTCAATATGGTTTAGGTCTGGCGACAAGCTTGGCCAGTCCATCACCTTTACCTTCTTTAGCAAGGCAGTGTCGTCTTGGCGGTGTGTTTAGGGTCGTTATGTTATGTTGCCCTGCGGCCCAGTCTCCCAACGGAGGGGATCATGTTCTGCTTCAGTATGTCACAGTACATGTTTGCATTCATGGTTCCCTCAATGAACTGTAGCTCCCCAGTGCCGGAGATAAATGGATAAGTCACAACGAACACAAAAACATTGATATGAGATGAATCCATCATTTTGAACCTAAACAGTGATGCAGAGAGAGGGGAGGCAGCATCTGACATCATTAGGTAAATGCATATAGGGGGAATCCACACAACATATTATCTAAAACATATATAGACATGCATATATGTTTGGTCTGGGCCTGCATGCATGCTGCCAGAACTACAGTTCTTTGAGGGAACCCATGAATGCCAACATGTACTGTGACATACTGAGAAAGAGCATGATCCCTCCCTTCGGAGAACGGGCCGCAGGGCATTATTCCAACATGATAACGACCCCAAACACACCTCCAAGCCGACCACTGCCTGGCTAAAGAAGCTGAAGGTCAAAAGTTGATGAACTGGCCAAGTAGGTCACCAGACCTAAACCCTATTGAGCATCTGTGGGGGCATCCTCAAATGGAAGGTGGGGAGTGTAACGGAACCCATCACTGTTTTACCCTGTTTTATGGTTATGGTTAAAATATGATCATACTGTTATACTGTATGTATGTTGGTTTATGCTCTGCAGAATATTAGCCCAGACTATTGCAGACCTTGGCATAATAGATAATCCTAGTACAGAGACTCCTCATAGGATAAGGAAGACTATTGTATGAAGTGTTTTCATTATCAGACATAACAAAGAAGGATGATCTAAGCAATGTCTGATTGTATCAAAGTAGCCAGGTAGCCTCCGGGAGGTGTGACCCACTTATTGTTTCTCTATGTGTATTGTGTGGCCAACTATGGGGGATGTGTGTATTGCCTGTGGGAAGAGATGTGTATATATATATTTCTGCACAACAAAAAGGTTGGGAATGGTGAGACTGTAGTGCTTCTTGGATATTGTACCGTATACCAGCGGAGATATTGGACTGCGTGTTCCAACTCCGTTACAGGGAGTGCAAGGTCTCTAACATCCACCAGCTCCATGATATCATCATGAAGGAGTGGAAGAGGACTCCAGTGGCAACCTGTGAAACTCTGGGGAACTCCATCCCCATGAGGGTTAAGTCAGTGCAGGAAAATAATGGTGGCCCCACAAAATATCGACAATTTCACTTAGGGGTGGACTCACTTTTGATATTTACCCTGAATTAATCTCTCCATGTGTCAGAAACACGAATATCATGCATCACCGTTACTGGAATCAAACTCAGGAATATTACCTCCACCCTCAGCTGCACTAGTGGCTGTTACCCCAACCCTACATTAACACAGGGCTGGTACATTGAAGGAAGATGTATGTACTAATCCAATAACGTTGGTGTGTAGCATTCATGTGGTGTTTACCAATCATGGTATAGTACAAACGAAAACAAACAATGATAATGTGAGCAATACATAATCTTTAATCTTATGCTTGCAAATGATAGAAAAAAAAAAGAAAACTGGACCCATAAATTCCGTAAATTCCATAAATTGGAACCTAAAGAGATAAGAACAAGACATCAATTAGAACAATATACGCATTGACTGCAACACCTCAACGTCAATAGATCTTGGACATCAATTGCTTCTATATGCAACATGAACATGTTCTCACTTATTTCCGCTTTTGCTTGTGTGTTTCCTGGCTCTCCTAGCCTTTGGCAACCGTTGCCCTAGGCCGGCCACGACCTCGGCGAAAGGTTGGCGGATCTTCTGGCCTGGATGCTGGTGACAAGGTTTGGGAGGTTGAAGGGGTAGCCCGGTCTTTCTGATGGCCTTCTCGGGCCATTTCAGCCCTTCGGGCATACTCCTCCATCACAAGGTTATGCCGCCTCACCTCTTCGAACATCCTGTCATTGTGGCGTCTCATATCCAGCATGAACTGTTGATTTTGCTTACGCTCATGCTGGAGATGAGCCAGGAAATCATGGCACTGGGCCGCTGACAGCGCCGGACTAACTGGCGGGGACCCAGACCACTGTGTCCTCTGGGTTGAGGCACGGCTGGGTGGAGTGTCCTGCCTGACCGGAGTGGCCTGCGGGGCCGGAGTCGCCTGCTGGGCCTGCGGGGCCGGAGTGGCCAGAGTCGCCTGCTGGGCCTGCTGGGCCTGCTGGGCCAGAGTGGCAAGAGTCGCCTGCTGGGCCTGCGGGGCCGGAGTGGCCAGAGTCGCCTGCGGGGCCGGTGTGGCCAGAGTCGCCTGCTGGGCCTGCGGGGCCGGAGTGGCCAGAATCACCTGCGGGGCCTGCGGGGCCGGAGTGGCCAGAGTCGCCTGCTGGGCCTGCGGGGCAGGAGTGGCCAGAGTCACCTGCTGGGCCTGCGGGGCCGGAGTGGCCAGAGTCGCCTGCTGGGCCTGCGGGGCCGGAGTGGCCAGAGTCGCCTGCTGGGCCTGCGGGGGCCACATGCCCTGCAGGGAGCCCATGCTCCAGGGCACCATTCCTTGGGGATCCATACTGTGGGCCCAACTGGGATGGGACCACATTGGGTGGCCCCACATTTGTCCAGCCCACATTGGCTGGGAGCCAGGCGGTGCCATTATCCTGGCTGGAGGGGCCATTGCTGGAGCCAATTGGTGGCATCTTGTGGATGGCCCAGGTGGACTTTCGTATGACGGTCCTGCTGCAGGTGGTGTTGCTGCAGGTGGTCCTGCATCTTCGCATGGTGCAGGAACCTGAGGAGGCAGGGGACGCCTGGCTGGTACTGAAATGAGACAAGATTTGGATTTGAGTATTGTTACCATATCTCTGAGATCAGAGTGACTTGTAATTGGCTGTGAATGTTTGACGAAAATCAAAATTGATCTGCATCATTAGTATTGTGGATCCTGGCTGGGATCTTTCCTGTTATGTGACAGCGACTGCTGGCAGCAGCAGTTGGACCAAGGGGATGATAGATGGCGCTGCCGCTGTTATATACATCATTTTCACCTTACACAGAAGCCCAAAAGCACTAGCCCTCACACTAATCCGAACCCCTTACCTTAACACCACCATAACCCACTAAATCTGCATGATTATATAATCTCCAGGAAAATGCTGTGACATGTAGAGGCTGCTCACTGCTGCTACCAGCAGTCACGGTCAGATAACAGGAAAGGGCCCATGGCTCATGTGACTATATGTAATGCTGGTGCGGTGTGCCTACTGCAGTTAATTAGGACACATGCTCATCTGAATCTGTTGGCCAGTGTGTGAGACAGACCAATCTGTGACCAATCCTCAGCAATGTGAGTTAACATGTTAATGTAACATGGTCCAGATTATGCTGTTGCACGACACAAACTTGCAGTCCATCAGAGTCTGTATCTGCATATGCTGCAGTGTGCACATCCATACATGTAGTCTCATGGGGATGTACCAGCTAGACCGGACCTATCCTGTTGTATGTGCGCATCTCTGGAAGTGCACCGCCAACGACTCTAGCTACGCCAGCCCAGCAGGCCAGGTAAGTGGTTATGGGTTTTGGGTTCTGGCTACAGTTAGGGGGTATGGGTTAGAGTTAGAAAGTGGGGTTTAGGGGGTTAGGGTTAGAGGGTTAGGGGCTTTGGGTGTACCAAATATTTTTGACGGCTACATGGGGATGCAAGCGCAGCCGCATCCCTAGAGTCGGCGGCGGCACTCTTCCAGCACATACTGAAATGCCCACATAAAACAGGATACATCCGCTATACCTAGTTTCAAAATGTACATGAATTCTAAGCAGTTGGAGTGTTAAGCCAAACAGCTATGGATGGGCCAGTTTAACATGGAGTAGAGTGTGACAGGGGAACTCATGACAATAAGCAAACAATTGCAATGGAGTTGGCATGTATGCTTTATATGCACTGTTACGGTGTACATGGTACTCACATTGCAGGCTTTGTGACCGCCCCGTGTCCACCAGGCCAAGGAGGCCCTCGACTGACGCTGGCTGGATCATGTCTCGGACTGTGGCATCCCAACCGGGGTATGTGAAGGTTTCTGGCGGCCCACCACCGGTTCCACGTGCCGCATTGGCCTCATTCGCCATCTTCTTTTTGATTTCAATGCGGCAGTCTTGGTACCGGTGCTGGACAGACTGCCAGGTACGATTCGCATACCCCAGCGAGGAGACCTCAGCTGCGATCGCCTTCCAGGCATCTGTCCTTTGCCTGGGCCTCACTTCGCTCCCACCGGTTAGGATGGAGTGGTGGGCTTGTACTCCTCTAACCAGTGTTTCGATTTCCTGGATGGTGAAATTTGCTGCCCTTTTGCGTGCAGCAGCTGGCTGGCCAGCCTGTGGCTGGGGGGCCTGCTCTCCATGACCTTCACTGCCTTCTCCCTCCATCTCTCCTCCTCTCTCTCTCTCTCTTTTGCTCTCACAAAACCTCCAACTACAAGACCTGTGTGTCCACTTGCACAGCATACAACACAGTCACAGATTTACGAATTTCCCTCCCTTTTAAACTATTTGCGGCCTTGATTGTCATCTTCCTATTGGTTAATTGATTTCAGGTTTGATTTCAGGATTACGGGCTTGAGACTTGACCGTAGCATCTTAGTGAAGCACGTACGGGTTTGGCGGATGATTGCCCTCCAAGCCCGTAGCTCGTTATTCAAACCCGTGCGGGCTTGCATGATAGATGAAGTTAAATATCTTTATTTGCGGATTTGAGAGTAGGGGAATGTTGAGCTATTAATTCTAAAACCAAACATCACTTTCACTTTTAATAAAAGTACAGAATGGCTTTTCTATGCTACGACTTGTAAGTTAGCCTTTTACGACCCGTAGGTCTATTTTACCCATTTACGGACTTGACGGAGGCTAATCCCCCAGCCTTTGTGGGTCTGAGGTGCTCCAAGCCCTCGGGACTTTGTCCACGGATATTTGACAAGAATTTAAAAATACAAAAATGACGAATTTGAGTGTACGGGAATGTTGTGCTATTTTTGCTAACACCTACAATCACTTTATAGTCTCCTCAGAGTGCAGGATGGCTTTATTATGTGCTTATTTGTGTGCCTGCGGGACCTTTTTGGTGCAAGTAAGCTGCGGCTCGGTTTTAGCCTTGCAGAGAGGTTTCCCGTAGCAATTGAATAGCAACCGGGGCTTTCTTGCGGCCGAAACTCTTGCGACCGTTTAAGATCAAAGGTTTTCCTCCGGCGTGGAGGGATAGCAAGGAGCCGGCCGCAAGCCTGCCGGAATCCCAGGCCGGAAGGGAATAGAATAGCCGAATAGCTTGCGGCCGGTCCTTGCGGACCCGCATCTCCTACGGCCGTTAATAGAACGAGGCCCTATGTCTGTATTAATACAATAACTGTATTGAATAGCTCTTTATCTGTAGTAAATCGGAGCTGCCCTGGCAATGAGACACAAAATAGTGTTAGATAATAACCTTTAATATCATTAACACATTATCATAATCACATATCACATTCATTACACATTGGTGCCATATGAGAAATTAAATCAATTCAGAATAATACAATGGACTTGTAAATTAATTTCCTGTTCAATCAAGTAATACAGCAATCTTCCTGAGAGCTTCTGTATAGAGCCATTAAGTGATTGTGTAAGGTGAGCCGTATGATGCATGTTTTTGTTGTTTATTTTAATGTAAAAATTAACCAATTTGATTTCACTAAATGCAGGTTTAATGTCCTTATTAAGCACTGGAATACATTATATGATTTTACATGCATTGTTGCTTCACTGAAACAAACTGGTTAACTGGACTTTACTATATAAATTGGGCAAATGTAATCAGTCTAAATTGTACAGTAATTTTAACCATTTCAACAAAGTCCCACATGAATATACCCCAGTGGTCACTTCACTCCCCTACCTGACTCTTCTCCGACTTAATAAAAGTACCCCTACCCGAGAAGAAGTTGACTAGGGAATGGATACACATAAATGCTATCCTTCCCATAAACATCAGGCACAAGGGACATCCCTTTCTGCTTACAGGGTGTCCTGAGCCCACTCAAGAGCACCCTGTCTTCCTCTGGGTTTCCTGATTAGTTCCACTCCCCAGGACATAAGCCTGTCTACCCCAGGTCCCTGGTTCCCCACTTGGATTACCTCCTGACCCATTGCCCACAAACTCTGTCTCCAATATTCATAGTACCCATCCCACCCCCTGGTCTGCCTAAACAATGATCAGAGGTGTCTGACATTTGGACTTATCTGCACCTTGATGGATAGATAAGCTCCTTGTGGAAGTTTGTAGCCCACTTGGGGTGTCAAAAGATGCTAACTTGTTTTTACTTATGATAATGGCCATTGTTAAATTATGGAAAAACTGCATAAAAATGTGAGCCGGAGAAATATTTTTTTTGCTATTTGGGACACATACAGTATCTCACAAAAGTGAGTACACCCGTCATATTTTTGTAATTATTTTATTATATCTTTTCATGTGACAACACTGTAGAAATGACACTCTGCTACAATGTAAAGTAGTAAGTGTACAGCCTGTATAGAAGTGTAATTTTTCTGTCCCCTCAAAATAACTCAACACACAGGCACGCACTGATATGAGATGAAACCCTCAATTTGAATGTAAACAGTGATGCAGAGAGAGTGGAGGCAGCATCTGACATCATCAGGTAGATGCTTATTGGGGGAATGCACACAACATATTATAGAAAACATATATACACATATAGACATATGTGAATATATGTTTGGTCTGGGCCTGCATAGGCTGCATGCTGCCAGCACTGGGGAGCTATACAGTTCATTGAGGGAACCATGAATGCCAACATGTACTGTGACATACTGAAGCAGAGCATGAACCCCTCCATTCGGAGACTGGGTTGCAGGGCAGTATTCCAACATGATAATGACGCCAAACACACCTCCAAGATGACCACTGCCTTACTAAAGAAGCTGAAGGTAAAGGCATGTCTGCAGACCTAAACCCTATTGAGAATCTGTGGGGCATCCTCAAATGGAAGGTGGGGGAGTTCAAGGTCTCTAGCATCCACCAACTCCGTGATGTAATTATGGAGGAGTGGAAGAGGACTCCAGTGGCAACCTGTGAAGCTCTAGTGAACTCCATGCCCATGAGGGTTAAGGCAGTGCTGGAAAATAATGGTGGCCACACAAAATATTGATAATTTGGGCCCAATTTGGACATTTCCACTTATGGGGGTACTCACTTTTGTTGCCAACACATATATACACATATAGACACATGAGTATATATGTTTGGTCTGGGCCTGCATGAGAGCTGCCGGCACTGGGGAGCTCCAGTTCATTGAGGGAACCGTGAATCCCAACATGTACTGTGACATACTGAAGCAGAGCATGATCCCCTCCCTTCGGAGACTGGGCCGCATTCACTTTTGTTGCCAA
>CM050169.1:96712351-96874851 GCA_027410445.1 Discoglossus pictus
CCTGCACTGTGCTGGTGTATATTCAGTCAATTACTAACCAGGAAATTTAAATATAAATAAATATCTAAATGTTTTTAGCAATTTAAAAGAGCACAACACCAACATGTTACATTCAGTGACCTCTTGCAGAATGTGTGTAGAAATTAATCCGTGTCTGAAATGGAAATGTGATGTCTTGTGTCCAAAATGGGATTTAACAAGTGTCTGACTATCAGAGAATTGCACATTTGAAAGATTTTTGCAGATTGATACTACAAGTGACACTCACAATTCATCTGGTTTGCTCTGATACATTTTAACTGGAGATAAGTTCCTCAATAATCTAATTATAACTGTGACTAGAAAATATAATTCACCCTTCCTCTCATCATAACTGTGGCTAATGGTCATGATATGTTTACAGTGTCAGGTTCTCCTCATCCCTCTTTGTCCCTGAGGACCAGCAGATAAGGTCACAGGGATCAGCACCAGTCCTCGGACCAGCTAATGAGGTCCAGGGAGCAGCACCAGACCTGGGACTAGCAGATGAGGTCTCAGTGACAAGTACCAGTCCTCAGACCAGCAGATGAGGTCTTAGGAACCAGCACCAGTCCTCAGACTAGCATATATGGTCTCAGGTACTAGCACCAGTACACAGACCAGCAGTTAAAATCTCAAGGACCAGCACCAGTCCACTAGTCTATAGGTTGATATATCTTCTTCTATTTTTGGTTCTTAAACCCTTCCTAAAAATGTGAGAAATCCTGAATGGTGTTCTCAAGTGACTGGAAGTGATTGTTTTTTTTTGCTCTGTGTCAATGCAATTAATTAATTTTCACAGTTTCATGTTGAAGTCACATTTATTGAGACACAATAACATTAAAAGGCATTATTTTGTTTTACATAATTTTTTTCACTAGATTAATTAATTGATTAATATAATCCTGTTCAGTGTAATTATGATGTAAAATGTACACTTCACTTCTAAAAGCTCCTATCTTACACAGCTGTGACCTAAAATAACAACCATTGGCTTCACACTACCAGTGTCTGATGTATTTATCAAGTGGTCAGTAACATGCTGTGACTCTGAGCAGCATGATACACTGGCAGTGTGAGGCCCTGACCCAGTGGGCATGGTATTAGGCCAAAGATATCAGATGACAGCTCTCATGAGGGAGAACAGGAAGACACCACAAGGCAAGAATCTGTTACTCTGTGGGGCGTCGTAGAAGAAAATATGAATATGACAATTAGATTGAGGGGGACAAAATTAATTAAGTAACCTAATTAAAACATTGATATCAGAAACTCCAGAGAATGCTTTCTGGTAACACTTTATATCTAAAGGAGTAGTATCTAATTTATAACAGTGCACAGCCAGCTTTGGAGTGGCAGTGAGTCAATACACCTTCCAGTTAGGAGGTATCCCCTTGGGGATCATAGGTTTGACTTCTAGTTGATTTTGCTACATATTATATGTTGCTGTTTCTATGATTAGGAGCCTTATTCAATTGCAAGCCCATAATTACCTGTAACGCGACATTTTGGCTGCAGGTTACATTTGTTTTCAATTGTCTCTAACTCGCAACTGCCCTCTAACCGCCTCCACACAGAAGTAATTAAGATTTCAGGGGGCGTTACCATATGATCTGACAATATTGAAGCAAGCCCATAATTTACTTCTTAAACACAACCAATAGTAAATGAGATCGTCATCATGACGTCAGTAAAACATGGAGTTTAAATTACAATCAATTAGTGTTTAGAAGTCCAATCTGCAATCAGACTCCAAATCCACAAATGTAGAAATCAATAAAAATCAATAAAGCAACTGTTCTAGTCCATGTGGGTTCCATGATATGTATTATGTATTAACTCCTTGACTCCCGGGATCGATATAACACAAATAAATTACCTAAAAAATATATTTTGTATTGCAGATTTGTGAGCTTGAGACAGTTGTACAAGTAATTTTAATGCCTTTCATTGCTTTCCCAGTGTTTTAAAGTACAGTAGTGTGTGTATTTATTTTCTGCTTCAGTCTTATGAACAGGTGTTTAACCTACTTGCAAGTCCTATCTAGTTTTTTGATACATTTGTGATTTACAGGTTAGAAGGCAATTGCGGGCTACATGGACGTTTGTAATTGAATATCTATTTTGCGTCTTTAGCACTGGTAACACTTACAGGCTTGAAAAATCAAAGGAGGAGATAGGACAGAGTTACGGTTTTGCCAAAACGCAGTGCTATGGAGCCTGTAACTCGCAATTGAAATGCGAGTAGCTAAATGTGGCCAGTTGAATATCCGTTACATTTACGGGCTATATTATGGGTTCTAGTAATTGCGATTTGCCCAATTGAATGAGGCTCGTTGTGTTCAGTGCATTAGCTTTGATTTAAAGTCACCTTCGGTATCGTAGCTATTTATTGCAACTCCTAACTAGAAGATTTATATTTCTGACTGTTTATGCTTCAACTTTGAGTTACAATTTATATGAACTTAAAGGGCACATTTTTTTAATTATTTTTAATACACCTGCTCTGTTTTTTGCCAATCATTAATTTTTATCTTTAATAAAGTTTAATCCCAGATTAATACAAAGTAGAAATAAATGCCTAAAGAGTCATTTATCTTTGAGAAATTGCCTCCTACACACCAACACAGTCATGGTTTCCTTTCACATTGTAATACTATAATATATTCTGCATCCCAGTACTAGACATTTGTTCCTCAGTGAAATGTATTCTGAGCATTTTTGACAATTTATATCCATAAAACCTGAACATATTATCAGTGACACTTTGGAGGCAGTGCAATATATTTACTAAAGTAGGTGATGATTTTCTTTGCAGGATTATAATGTTTATTTGTGCCTGGTGTAGTCAGATAATAAATGGAAAGATCTTGGGCAGAATGAGAGATTTTACTCATTTACACCCACAATGAATATACACAGAGCAGTGTATATATTAAACCCACAATGCCCCAGGTATTTTGAATCTCATTTATACAGATATAATTCAGCTCAGCTTCTCAAAGTGACAGATATTAGATGATATTTACACTGACCTTGGCTGGAATAAAGAGGTTATTTTTGGCTCTATTCCCTATTATAGTGTATATACCATTAATGCTCTGAATGAATTCATAAATATGATGTATATGTGGGTAACTAATACACTAAAGTGTTGCCATGACAGGAGCCGCTCTCTGCTCCATCTGCTGTGTGCGGATAATTTGTTTTGATGGAAACTTGGACCAGATTTATTACAGTTAAGGGCTTGTTGTTCCATTATTTTGTTATTTCATGCTCATAAGTTATTGATTGTGATTTCCTACCTACAGCATAAAAGAGCTCATGAGGTTCATGGTTCAATTTTATGGTCACAAGTATTTTTCCCAGTGCTACAAAATTCACACACTAAGGAGAATTAAACAAACATAATGTCATCTATAAATAAATGTTACCTCAGGGTGGAATTACTACTAAAAGGTTCATGTGACAATGGACATGATACCATACACACCCAAGGTGGAAAATGTTCCTACGTGCAGTCTACACAGTCCGAGGGAAATTAAGGTAAGGGATGAGACTTGCTGACACCCCGGCAAGACCTGGGAATTACCCCCTGCTGATATCGGCATCCTGGGCCTGGTGTCTTTGTTATCTAGTGGACAATAGGAGAGACTTTAGGGAAAAGGAGGTATAAGTTGGGTATGTGGACATGTTGTTTGTTTCCCGTTTAACGTCTAACTGGACTTTTCTTCAGGACCCTATAAAACTGCTTACTAATCCCCTATAAAGTCACTTCTGGTGAATGATTACTAGTGTGAGAGCTGGACATTGTTAGTTCAGGGAAACTATTTTATAAGACAGTTATGCTATTTTTAAAAGAGAACATCTGTACTCTGCCTGCAGTCACTCTGGGTAGTCATACCCACCTGATACTAGGACCTTATCGGTGGGAGTTCCAGAGCGTGTAAATCATGACAGTTAATTTCTATTATCATCATGTATCATTTCCATGGGTACCAGATTAAACAGGCGAAGATGTTATATGGCACCTTATAATCAGAATAGGATGGTGTGAAAAAATAGAAGTGTGACTTCAATCACTAGGAAGGTCCATACACTTTGGATATTGTTGAGAGAAAGGGGAAGCGGTTCATATGCTACTCGGTTAGGTGTAATAGCTATGTACTGAATTTATTTGTCAAAATGAGAATGCAAAGTTTCCATCACAAGAAGGACCAGAGCACTTGCGACAATTATGATGATTATTTCAAAGCTTTAGATCCCTCCTTACACCAACAGCTGAAAAAGATTTACAAAATAAAAACTCCAAGGAGGGCAACCCCCAGTCTTCACTCATGGGTCTCATGTTTATGCTATGGCTTCCAGTACCAACAGTTGGCAGCTAATGAGGGGATACAGAACACTTGCAGAATGGATCTACTACTCCTGGACAATCCATTTGTTACCTGGACAGTCCTATTCTAATTGAAGCTATCCCACCATCTGGATTTCAACCCAAGGGTTGGGGAGGGCTTCAGCTGCTCATCTTGGTTTCCCTCACTTGCCAACGGGCCCTTAGCTATGATGGCCATCCTGACTGAGAACATAAACTTTATAGCCCAAAAATCAACAACAGCAAGCTCTGTTGAGGCTACATCTACATTACCAAGATATATTTCCAGGGACAAGTCCGGGCTAGCTTATTTAGGCTGAACTTTGCATTTATCTTTAGACCTTTAAAGAAGATCTGCACCATTATGTAGAGCAGTTACAATCAAGCAGTATTCTCATTTGAAACTGCTGTCTGAGTATTTTAAATGCAGCAGTGTTAGCTTTATCAGCACTCAAATTGCTTATTTACTGTTGGTCCTCAGGGATGAGCCTAATAGCTATAGCTATTGTATAGTCACTTAAACTGTATGTTGTTCACATCAGTGCAAATCTAGATGAAAATTCAGTAACTCACACATTAAACATGTTCTGGTTTTCACAGCCAGTCCCCAGTCCAAAAAAGATTGAGAATCACTGGTATTTTGTAGCTACATCTCTCTGGTTCTGTTGTGATAGAGGTGGTGTTGCAGTAGTTTCTTCTGGAGATATTACCAGTGTGATTGCTACTAGTGAGTTCCTTTGGTAATACCAAGTTTATCATGTTGCAACGCCACCTCATCTATAAGCATAGTGGAAACCAAGAGCAGCAGCAACCAACTGGGTGAACTCATGTATTACCTAAGGACTGCTACAACTTTGCTTTGCATGAAAGATAGTTTTTAATATAATTTTAAAAGCTTTAAGACTGATCCAAGCAACAGAAAATGTGAATTCATGATTCCATAAAATAAATATCTAAAGCTCAGTTTTATAATAGGTCGAAAACTATTCTGCATAGAGAAGGTTTAAAATACAACACGTTTTGTCTGGATAGGACTTCCTCAGGTATATTATTACAGAATATATCCAATTGTATTTTGCTCCCATTTTGGGGGAAATCTGGGGAAAACCAGCAAATTTTTATGCCCGAAAAATTTTAATTTATGGTATCCTCTGTATATGCAATTTACCTATTTTTATCCAACTGAACTATAATTACAAAATAGTTTAATTAAATGCCAAACTAAAACAAAAACATCTTATCCTAGCACTGAGCAATAAATAAATATGTTAATGCAGCCTTTGGATATTTCAGGACTCTATTGCTCAGCTGTCCATGCATTTGATTCATAACAAAATGCTTTTAAGCTTGGAGACTTCTTATCTTTTAAAACACATTTAGACACCAAAAAAGAGAGCTCTCCAGATCCACATTTGAATAATAAGTATTTTACATTGTGATAAGGGCTAATGGTCTCAGAAAAATGGACTTTTGGAAATGGGTTAAAGTACCACAACATAAAAGTTTTTTGTTTTTTCATTTAATTCACATTACCAAGGGTTCCCTGGTGGCACAGTGGATAGGATGCAGATGCTTTCAACACAGCATACTGGGTTTGAATCCAGCAAGGGAACCAAGAGGTCACGCTGGCAAGTACTTGGATGGGAGACCACCTGGGAATACCAGGAGCTGTATGCTGTGGCACACTGGGGAAAGAACTGGAAACCCACTCCAGTATATCTGCCATGAAAACCATGTCCATGAGGTCACAGAGAGTCAGACATGACTGAGTGATACCATTTACATAACAAGCTTACCTATTTTTAATGATTTTCTATTTACCTGTGCAAATGATATGCAGTGTTTGAATGTATATCACTTATAAGGAAATTAATGTAAATTAACTCCAAAAGTAATAATGATTCAATTTCCTGATTGCTTATTACTTTAAATAATAAAGTGACTTCTTGCACACAAAAAAAAGAAGTTACTTAAATTAGTTCATTTATTCAGCTAATTTAAGGATACAAATATGCATGACTTTGGGGCTCATTTAATTAAGAAATTGTAGCCTACGGGAGCTCTTAATGTAGCCCGTTAACTAATTTGCTATTTAATTGGTGTCTTCTTGCGAGCCGCCAATTGAAAATCCCTGTGGTTGTTACAACTGTAACTTACACCCCATCTAAGCCTTTGATCTTACACTTACGTAAGAGTTACGATCACTAAAATCGCAAATCACTATTCAATTGCTATGATTCCGCAAATGTTGTCACACCGTAAACAGCAAATGTAGAAAAAAAATCCTATGAGTACTAGAGAGGACCCGCAAAGGGGTTAAAGACATGTCGGTAGCACTGTAAATGCAAATAAAAAATCAATACTGCACTGTAAATGACAGGGAAAGCTATGAAAAACAAATTAATTGCAGAAAAATCTCAAGCTCGCAAATCTGCAATCAAAAAATCATTTAGTTTTATGTTTCATTTCGGGGGTTATATCGATCTCGGGAATCAATGAGTTAATACATATCAGGCCACCCATATGGTCTAGAACAGTATTGGTATTCATTTTTATTATTTTGTATTTTGCGAGTTTGCAAGTCGGATCATATATCGGACCTCTAAACGCTAATTGATTGACATGTAACCTGCCGTAATGATGACGGTCTCAATTTCTATTGGCTGTTTCTTACTCTGGAGTTACGGCCTTGCTAAATTGATCATTTTCCTACTCTGAAATGCTACATACGTGTGCATGGTTTACGTTTTCGGATTGATGGCCGTAAGTTGCAGCCTTGTTCAATTGAATCGCTCCATAATTATAGCAAATCTCAGGCCCGCAGACATACGACTTGTATACCATTACTTCTTTGTCTTGCAGTTTTAGGAATCATATGCAAATGTAATTAGCAAATTACAATGAAATATTATTGATTTTTAATGATTACAACAGTAATTAAAAAATAAAATGAAGTAATGTGACACCAATTTTTACAAATATTTTAAAAGTAATTGATAAATTATACCGGATAAAATAAATATAGATACCTCATCATTAAAATAATATTAGCAATTCGCAATACATTATCAGCCACATTAAATTCGGGCTACGTGTTAAAACGTACCCTGTAACGTAGATCTTAGGCTGCTTTGCTATTAAATTAGCCCCGTAATGTAGCCCACAGATGACTTACGGGTTTAGACGCAGCAGGGCTGAAAAAAGCCTACGGGTTGAGCAACGTTTAACTTTGCACCCATAAATCCTTTGATCTGTCAAGCCCACAAGCTATTAAATTGCAAAAAGCAAGCCTGTAACCCATAAATGGAACCCAAAGCCCAACGTGTGCTCCAGAGGACCCACATGGGGGGTAAAGTCCAATACGTAGCACTTGTACTGTGGTTAAAAAACACACTACTGTACCATTATTAAAAGTGAAAGTGATGTTAGGTCTTAGAATTAATAGCACAACATTCTCAAGCCCGCAAATCGGCTCAGAAAAATAGTTAATTTCATGTATATTTTTTGTGTTGTATGAATCCAGGGAATCAATGTGTTAATACATATACTGTAACTCGCATGAGATAGAATATTTGCAGCTTTATTAATATTTCATTGTGACTGGAATGTGGGTCCGATGCAAACTCGTAATTGAACCCTGTAGGATTTTGAAATCCATCCTCCCTTTTCTTGTGATGCAATGCTGCTGATCTCTGTTTCCATTGGCTCCATCTAAACCCATAACTATAGGCTTGCTTAATTGATTACATTCTAGCCCGCACAGCTGCCATCCAACAGATGGTTTATGGTTTTGCGTCTCTAGCTCGTAGACCTTCTAATTTAATAGCAATATAGCTCAGCCAAATTTCAAGCACACAGCCATTACGGGCTTTACGTTGGGGTTACTGGCTTGGAATTTAATGTGGGCCTATATTCTTACTCTCTCACTCATTAAATAATAGAGTAATAGAACAAGCCAATCAGCTGCTATTACTTTCAGATATAATGTCTCTATCACTGTAACTCTATATCTACCATTCCAATGACCTTGTATATAATTACAAATGAGAGATTAACAGGAATACAATTTAGAATGTATAAACACTATCATAATTGTTACAATTATTAGCTATGTTACAATTTATGATAGTCTCATCTCATTTTGGGTAGAAAGATATTCTGATATATATGTTCTTTAGATATCTTTATTCACCTCTGCCTGTGTCTTTAAATAATCCTCAGCTTGTACTATATGTTCCTTGACATTAGAGATTTTAGCTTTTACTTGGGAAACAATCCGTATAAGAACCTTCAAGATCCTTTATTTATTACTTAATATTTTCTGTTTCAGTAAATACTGAAATGTTTTGTCAAACTTTAGATTATAATGAAATTGTGATACTAATTAGAGAGGATAAAAAGGATCGGTGATTGGGTTCAAGGAGACCACAATCTGATAGGCCTAGACGCGAAGGTTGATTTTCCAGTGGTGGTTACCATGGTCTGCTGTGCGCCACGTTTACTTGATGTGTCGGGCGGGTGTATGACTAATATATGGTGTGCAGGTGTGCCAATGTCTCCCAAGACACTGTTCACGCCGGTGTCCTATACGTATGCAAGAGAAGAGAGTAAGGGAAGACTGTATAGCGCACAATCTGTAGTGGATCTGATCCGATGGACACCTCTAATGACTCTTGTAAATCAGTTCTGAGATAGTGTGTCATACACTAAGTGCCAAATGCCCAATATATTTTTTTGGGGGTGTCGGCTTGGGATAAGTATACCGAGGTGTATACTCTAACTCGGTCCGTTGTCTTGTGCTTGTCAAGCGTTCGCGATAGTGTGGTCCTAAGCACAAGTATTCACAGACAGTATCCAAAAGAATAAACCTTTATTGATAATGTATGAGTTCAATTTCAGTGGTAAAAACCATTGATGAATACAATAAAATATTAATTGTATTAATAATTGTATGCACTTTATATTGTGATAAGTTTTACAGAAATCAATAGTATTTTATAAACATTTGTATGCACTTTATACTTTGAATCACACTGATATACATTAAGCTGAAAAACATTTAAATCTATATCCTTATATATTTAATATTGATTGCATTCAAGATATATTATATTCCTGTTAATCTCTGATTTGTAATTATATACAAGGTTATTGGAATGGTAGATATAGAGTTACAGTGATAGAGACATTATATCTGAAAGTAATAGCAGCTGATTGGCTTGTTCTATTACTCTATTCTTTAATGAGTGAGAGAGTAAGAATATAATGTATTATGAATTGCTAATATTATTTTAATGATACTGTATCTATATTTATTTAGTCAGGTATAATTTATCAATTAGATTAGTGATGTCGCGAACATCAAATTTTCGGTTTGTGAACATCGGACACGAACTTCAATCAAATGTTCGCGAACGGGCGAACCCAGTGAACCGCCATAGACTTCAATGGGCAGGCAAATTTCAAAACCCACAGGGACTCTTTCTAGCCACAATAGTGAGGGGAAAGTTGTTTCAAGGGGACTAACACCTGGACTGTGGCATGCCGGAGGGGGTTCCATGGCAAAACTCCCACGGAAAACTACATAGTTGATGCAGAGTCTGGTTTTAAGCCATAAAGGGCATAAATCCCCTAACATTCCTAAATTGTTTGGAATAACATGCTTTAAAACATCAGGTATGATGTTGTATTGATCAGGTAGTGTAAGGGTTACACCCGCTTCACAGTAACATACCAATCTCCCCGTCTAATGCACCGCAAACAACCGCAAACAGTCCATTTGCACAACCACAAACTCCCCATTTGCACAAGGTTGGATACCAAGCTAGCCATTTCCCGTTCCTTGTCCTCACTGATGTCATTGAAGGTCTTTTCCTCCACCCAGCCACCAAGGGTCCCCGAAAGGTGACAACAAGCCCCCTGGGTCGCCTGCTGTGTTTGGTCTTCCACCTCCTCAAAGCCACCTTTCTCCTCTGACTCCTCTTCTTCAGACTCCTCTCTCTGACTGTTAAGTAGTACTATTCCTATCGGTTTAATCCCTGTTACGTCCATTATTAGGGGACGTGTATATGGCATTGATTTTTGGAACAGGGAGATGGAAAAAGATGCTTGGTCGGACCTCCTACTTCAAATTTCTGGCACTGCGCGTGCAATCTAAGGTGCCACCAGCTATGAGTGTCACTGTGCACTGGCAAAAGTTGGCAGAGTAGGCGCTGTAGGGCTCACACACACGCCTGTAGGCAGGCAACTGATATTCAATCGATTACAGTCAAAAAAGTGTTGTTTTATGTCACTGTACACTACGGTTGCACCAGATATGACGTATCACTGTGCACTTGCAAAAGTTGGCAGAGTAGATGCAATAGGCTTCACACACACGCCTGTAGGCAGGCAATTGCTATTCAATCTATTACAGTCAAAAAAGTGTTGTTTTATGTCACTGAGCACAATATAAGCTGTGAGCCTGACACAGGCAGGCAACTGAAATTAGATTACAGGAAAAAAATGGTTGTTTTCAATGTATGTTACACCACCAGGTATGAGTAGTGAAAATAAGCACAATATAAGCTGTTAGGTGTTAGCCTGTCACACACACACGCTGGCAGGCAGGCATAGATTACACAAAAAAATTATAAAATAAAATAAATGATGTTCAAAGTTTCCTCAATGATAAAGTATAGGGGGCGAACCAAAAAGCGCATGTGTTCGCCTTACTTCATTTTATTCATTTATTTTTTATTGCTTTTGTTTTGGTTTTAAATACACAATACCAGCAGCGATTAACACAAAAGACATACAAATTCTCAGGAGGGCAATCTCCCGCTTTGTCTGGGACCACAAAAAGCCGAGAATAAATAAAACCACCATGATAGCCCCTAAAAGTAAAGGGGGCCTAGCCCTACCAGACTTAGTAGAATACTTAAAAGTTTCCAGACTGGCGCAACTGTTCAAGTAGTTCATTAACACACCTGTGTTGGTAGACATTGAAAACTGCATCCTTAAGGAACAGACCTAGCCAGATGCTTTGGCTAAGCTAGAACCATAAATTCAACCATTCCCTCCTTCCTAGCAGTGTGGCTCATTCCCTAACCCTATGGACTCAAATGAATAAGAGGAAGTCTCTAGTAAAGACAGAATCATGGCCTACTCCTTTAAGGTTACCCCAAAAAGACACTTCAATTAACATAATTTTCCAGCTATCTAAAATGGTACTATCGTCACTGACATATTAAGTGTAAATGAGCTGTGGTCCCCCTCGACTTTCAGCGAACAGAGCCACCTACCCCTTAAAGAATGGCTCAATCTAGCACAAATCATTTCAAATCTTTCCAACCTACAAAAAATGAACAAATCGTCCCGCAAAACCCCATTTGAAAAATGCTGCATATACAGTATACTGTAACTCAAATGGTAATGGTAAACATTTCCATCATCTACAATTAATTGTTAGACCAGGGCATACCACCTAAGCTTCACCACCAGTCCCCATGGGAAACAGAACTTAACATCACATTAGGTAACTTGCAATGGAGTAAAATCCATAAAAATTAGACAAAACTCCCTTAACATAATCTTGTGAAAGAATTCCTACAAAACCATCATGAGGTGGTATCTGACCCCTGCTAGACTAAAGCTATCATAACCTTTTCTAGATGGCAATTGTTTTAGAGGTTGTAATTCCATCGGTACACTAAGGCACATACTATGGGACTGTCCTAAAATAGCCCACAACTGGTCAGAAACCTATGACACCCTAATGGAAATACAGAATACCTCAAAAACCAGAGGAAGCTTTATTAGGTCTCCCTATCACCGGCCTTTCCAAAGAGGTTCAACTTCTCTCAAACCAAATCCTTTTAACAGTACTCTCCCTTACACAACCTTCTTCTTTCCTCCTCTCTTATCACCTCCTGTAACTCCACCTTCAGGACTTTTCTTGTGCTGCCTCTACTCTATGGAACTCCTTGCCTCGCACCACTAGACCATAGTCCTACTTCAAAACCTTCAAAAGATCACTGAAAATTCATCTGTTTGAAAAAGCTCATCACCGTCAGTCTTAATATGCACACTCTCACACTCTACAGCATATCACCCACTCTCACAATCTACAGTGCAGCACACAGACACCCTAATTTGCTTGAGTCTATTGCCTTCACATTGCCCTATTGCATCTATCACCCTCCTGTATCAAACCAAAACATTTTGATTGTAAGATTGCAAGGTTTTAATCTTGTGTCAGTGTTTTGGAAGCAAGCTCTATGTACATTTGATTTTAAGCTCAAAGACAGGACCCTCGATTATTTTGCAATGTGTTAATATTGGTTTTAACTTTTACTTAACCCCTGTATAGTGCTATTACTATTATAATATTATTATTATTATTATTATTATTATTATTATCATTCTTTATTTGGCGTGTTACAAATAAAGTATAATAATAATAATAATAATAATAATAATAATAATAATGAGAACAAGTGAAGCTCCCTCATACTATAATTGCTATATTTGTTTACAAACATTAAGACACAAATGTAACCATTATATATTCCTGGAAAACATTATTCTCATAGAGTGATCAACAACAAAAAAACATAATATTGAGCTTTTGATGACAAATACATGTGCATAACACTGATGAGCCGTCCCTGTTGGTTTGATGTCTGCCTCACACGGCGCAGAGGGGGTTTAAAGGGATAACATTTCTGGATTTGAGGTATATAATATCCCTGAGAATCGATTTACTTTTATGTACTTTATTTTATGAAGAAGTGCTTATAAGCTCTGTTCTTGGTGTCTAAGATCAAACAAATAGTCCATGTATGGGTCTGCCCTCTGCAGCTCATGAAAACAGACTTTTGGGCACTTTTGGGTGTGTTGTATCCTACAATAACCAATCAGTGATCATCTCTTTGCAACATTCTGCAATGTGTTGCTGAGGAGTGGTCCCTGACAGGCTAAAATACTACACTGCACAGCCAGCTCTACCTAGTCTATGTCTGCATAGCTGTAGTGGGAAAATTCATACATGGCCTATTTGCTTGAATTTAGACAGTAAAAATGGAGCTTATAAGCACTGTTGTACGTCGTACTCATGCTAGGCCATGAGATCGATCCCAGGCATGGACCCTGACATACTAGATAAAATGTAACTTTACTTTTCTAATATACTTTATAAAGACATTTGCTGCTTTTACCCATTTATAAACTGTATTACTAGCCTACCAATTAAACATTCATACAGTGAATAAACATTATAAGACATTACACTAACTAAACAATAACAACATCCTTCCAAGTGCTTGTTACAGACCCAAACCCACCGGCTGCCCTCATACATATCACACTCTGCTGACAATACTAATTATCTGGGATGAGACGAGAGCAGCGAATCTGTTACCAAGACGGCTGCCAAATATCCAGCTTATTTATGAGGAAAAATCCGACGTGCTTTGAAGCCAGAAAAGCTGTGTTAGTGGTTTTACTTACTTTCTGAAAAGAAACATAATAACTTTCAATAAAATCAAAATCTCATCAACGCTCAAAAACCTGACAAAGACATTTCTGAGTTGGTTTAGAGAGTTGAAGGAATCCTATCACAGCTATGTCATATCCACAATAATAACCCGCTGCAATTTCGTTTTTGTGGAAATAACAGTATGTTCCAGTGTTATACTGGCATCCAAGCTAAGAACAGAATGTAAAGATTTAGGGCCCTATTCTATTGCCTAATTCGTAAATTTTTACACACTTACAGTAAAACCACTCTTTAAATTGTCACATAGTATATTAGCTACTCGCATTTTGATTACGAGTTACCCGCCTACAATCACTACACAAGATGCCTTAGAACTCCATTGGTTTTAGCACAGCTTGAGCACTAAATAATTAGACTTATACAAATTTGATATTCTGTTAGACCCGTAGCTCTAGCTCGCAAATAGTCTGACCCGCACCTGAAAAAAGTATCATGTTTCTGTCAAAAATATTACAAGTACTAAATAGGACTTAAACGGCCATTATTTTTTTCAAGCCAGTAACTTGGAAGCCGTTAGAAGAAGATGCCAATTAATAAAAAAAAATAACTTAAAACCTCACACACAGCACAGGGGAGTGGCAGGGAGCCTGTGCATGAGGTTGCAAGCTAATTTGATGCTTAATTGGTGTTTTTGGGGGGTCTGTAATTGGCTAAGCAAGGAAAAAAAGCCTTAATTATTTTGAGAAAGGCTCGATCGGCGCTCATCGCGATGCATGCATGACTTGAGGAGGAAGAGAGAGGAGAGGAGAAAGACACAGGGGAGGGAGAGGGGGAGAGGGTAGAAAGAGACAGGGGTGATAGAGGGGGAAACAGACACATGGAACGGAGAGGCGGGAAACAGACACAGGGGTCAGAGAGTGAGGAGAGGCTCGCAATGAGCACCAAAGGCGCTCATTGCAAGGCTTGCGATGAGCACCAAAGGTGCTCATCGTGAGGCTCGCAATGAGCGCAGAAGGTGCTCATTGCGAGGCATGAAAGTGGCGGGTTGGACGAGGCCTGCAATGAGCGCCGAA
The DNA here is from genome assembly GCA_027410445.1 of Discoglossus pictus. NCBI lineage: Eukaryota > Metazoa > Chordata > Amphibia > Anura > Alytidae > Discoglossus > Discoglossus pictus. Next base: position 96,727,295 of record CM050169.1, read on the forward strand.
GCCGGTAAAGGCCTGTAAAGTAGGCGGTGGGAGAGGCTTGCAATGAGCACCAAAGGCGCTTATCATGAGGCCCGCAAGTTATTGTGTGGCAAACAGCATTGCCAGCCTTCAGATTCTTTTGCCTTCATTTTTAAAGGGCAAGTCGCAAGTTAAGAAATATTATTTGTAATGGTCATTTCCGAGTAACATCGATCCTGGGACTCAAGGGGTTAAAACATAACATGAAACCCACATGGACTAAAACATATGATCTAATGCATGTTATAGAGTGCTAGATTGCTTGATTGTGAGCACGATCGGCAAATATTACTTATTGACACTAATGAATTTGAAGCCTCATTTGTAGCCTTACATCTAACTTACATGTTTTACTGACACCATTATGACCGTCTCATTTACTATTGGCTGTGTCTAAGAAGTAAATTATGGGCTTGCTTAAATATTGTCCGATTTAATGATCACACCACCTAAAATCAGACTTAAAAAGGGAAGGCTTACGTGTGGAGGCTGAAAGACATAAATTGAGAACTTAAGTCAATAGAATATATCTAAACATTTAGAGGAAAAAACACTCACCACCAAAATCACGGGTTAGAGTCACTTACGGTCTTCTAATAAAATAGGGCTCTTAGTTTTTAACAACATTGAGATAAGGGTAGAGATGCCACCAATCTGTAAAATTTAGCTAATATAGAGGTAATATTTCTAAACATTATGAGCTTAATGAGTGTATCATAACTGTACTTTATTATATATACATGTTTTTGTATAAATAATTAGAATTAGGCTATTGCAATGGTGTGTTTGTACACACATTTCAAAACTTTTTGGTATAAATGGAATATTAGGCCCATAATTGCATTAATTTCATGTGCATGTGTATTACTGTAATACTGTTATACTATTATACAAATACAACAGATGCCAGGAGTCTCATATACAAAATAGCCACCAAGAATATGTGGAACTAATTTTCCAATATATACTAGACTTTATTTACAGTACAAATATGGCCTGGATGGAAAACAAAGCTATATTCAACTTTTCACCATGTATGACTTATGGAGAGATGGTGGGACACTGACAAATGGATTATAAAAATACAAGTACTGTTCAGGAAAAGTATCAGAGAAGAAGTCCCAGGGAGAGAAGTCCAGGAGATCAGTGCTGTGGAGGAACCCAGTCCTGTGGAGCAGAGAGGACAACCTGATAGAGGATGAACATGAAGAAAACATTGACCATAAGGGTAGTATCATGTATTATGTATATTACAATGTACAATTCCAACACGTTTCCTCCTTGTAAATATATTTTATATACTTACAATCTGTCATCTGGTCATCTAAAACCCATCTTGTAACAGTCTTGTACAATATATGTTCGTAATTATACCTTATTTGTCTGATTGATTGTTCACTTGCTCAAAAGAATAAAATATTTGTAGAAAGCATACATTAATCAGTTAAAAAATGCACAATAATTAATTGGATATAAACTTGAAAAAAGTGAATATATTTTTCAGTTATTCATTCAAAAAGTTATATCTACATTTCACTCATTTTCAAGATCACTTTCCACTCAAAAAAGTTAAGAACAATAATTGTATTTATTTATTTCTCATTTTTTTGTCATGTCACTCCGAACGACCACTTTGATTATCTTATAAAGAGATCTCTAAAGAAATAGTTCCTCTTCTGGATCGCAACCTTGTCATGGTGAAAGGGCTTGTGTGCGTCAATGAAGATGTAAGCTATACCATGTAAGGATCATCAAAGATGGCAGGTCATAGTAGAGAGGTCAGACAAATTGCAGTCTACTGTTTCCCAGTAATTTACAGTATGTGGTACAGATCCAGGCCAGGGTTTCATTCCAGTCTTCCAAATAAATATTACACTTTAAAATGGAAACTTTATGCAAGATGGAGAACTATAAATATACCGGACCTGGAGATAAGTAGATGTAATCACATATTTTAATTGTCTAACTACGATTCGTCGTCACGCTGCGTTGCGTAGTGCGTACGACTTAGCGATGAGAGCCGCAGGCGCTCATTGCCCGGCTCGCCGCGCACAGCGAGGCGGGCCGTTAAATTGTAGCACTTTGGCAATGAGCGCCGCAGGCGCTCATTGCAGGTGAGCCTCGCATAGCGAGGCGAACCGTTATGTTAAACCGTAGTACTTTGGCAATGAGCGCCGTGAAACCGTAGCACTTATAGACGCATACCACACATTATCTGCCATTTTAGGATAATGCGGAAGTACACAGCTACGTTAACGGTTTCGGCTCGCGCACGCACACTATTACACTGCACACGTTCATCACGCTTACACAGCACCTTCACCACACCACTGCAATGCTGCAGCAACATCAACACAGATTGCCAGCTCTTCAACACAATGCATAAAAATACGTAAATTAATTTATTAATTTGAATTCTATATTTCAGTAGTACACAGAAAACAACATTAGCTACCTTACAATTCCATATGTATATTAATAACTAAACAACTTTTAAAACATACACATCTCATTGCCGTCATTTTTTGACGGGCAATACGCTAGTATATAATATATTAATGGAGTGCCAGGTAAAAATTGTAATGCCCTCTTTAGTTGGCTTTATGGGCACTTGCCAAGGCCATGTAGTAAAGCATGTTATTAATATCAACTAGTAACTTGCCCGTCATAAATGACGGTGTCATATAATTTTATGTTGCTCTTTCTTTTCTTCTTTGGCTCTCTCTTCTGTCTCTCTCTCATGTCTGTCTCCCTCTCTCTCTCCCAATGTCCTGTGTCTGTCTCTCTCTCTCCTGCCTCTGTCCTTCTCTCTCTCCCTATGTCTTATATCTGTCTGTCCTGTCTCTCGCTCTCTCTCTCCCCCTTTCTCTCTCTCTCCCTCTCTCTCCCTATGTCTTCTGTCTGTCTCTCTGTTCCGGTCTCTTTCACTCTGAAGTCTCTCTCTGATGTACCTCTCCCTCTGATGTCTCTCTCTCTTTCTTGTTTCTCTCTCTTTTTTGTTTCATATCTCTCTCTCTCTCCCTTTCCTCACTCCTTCCCACCCTTTACCTCTCTCTCTCCTTTCCTTCACTTTTTCCCACCTTCCCTTCCTACCCTCTCCCTCTCTCCCTTCCTTCACTTCTTCCCACACTCTCCCTTCCCTCACTTCTTCACACCTTCTCCCTCTCTCTCCATTCCGTTACTCCTTCCCACCCTCTCCCTTACCTCATTCAATCCCTTCCTTCCCTCCATCTCTCTCCCTTCCTTCACTCCTTCACACCTTCTCCCTCTCCTCAGTTCTTCACACCTTCTGCCTCTGTCTCCCTTCCCTTACTCCTTCCCACCCTCTCCCTTACCTCACTGCTTCCCACCATCCCTTACCTCCCTCTCTCTCTCTCTTCCCTCACTCCTTGCCATCCTCACCCTCATGTGCCTCTCTCTCTCTCTCTCTATCTCTCTCAATCCATTCCCCCCCCCCCCACACTCTGCGCGCTCTCTTTCTATTGCTCATGCTCACTTGAGCAATATCACCAAATTTAGCTATAGTAGCTTGTGAGTAACGCCTATGCAGAATGAACCACACAGGTGTTACTCACATAGTGGATTTAACAGCATGAAAAGTAACACAAAATCATATTATAAAACAAATACATGGTTTGGAAATGTTTGAAAGTTACTTTGTAACTTTCTCAAGGTGAAGCACTAAATATACAATCAGGAGGAAGTCTTGGGAAGTGATCATAAATCTATCAGCGGTATCCCCTGCTGACAGATGTTCTTCCATAAAGAAGACATGTCTGTAGTTGTAGCCGGTCAAACTCTGCGGATTTAAGCATAACATTGATTAGCTCTGTTTTATTGCTCACTTGTGCATAAAAATGGTAATAAAACTATTTCTATTTTAGCTTTCCAAAACTCCTGATCACTTACAGTTCATATAATAATAATAATAATAATAATAATAATAATAATAATAATAAATTCTACAGCATTTTTAAAATGCATGATAGAAAAAAAAGTCACTTTAATTAAACAAACATGACTATAGTTTATATTTTTCATTGGATGTTTAGAGTTTAAAGGGTCACGGTATTCCAATGCTCATAGTATTCTGTTAAAGAGCTAGACTATACTAGGTTAACTTGTTTTAGAAAGTAAACCATAAAGCCTTTCTTAATATTTTTTTTAGAATTATTCTGTTCAGTGGTAGCCATTGTTTTATTATTATTATTATTATTATTATTATTATTGGCATTATTATTACTATTATTGTTGTTGTAATATCTCATTTATATAGGGCCAACACATCCCATAGCACTGTTACAGTAAAACATGACAATGACTATACTTAATTTGAGAGATTGATACAAAAGGAGTTGATGACCCTGCCCTTGAACTAAAGTACATACACATGACTGTCACAACCCAGAGTCGGGGGCCCATGTACCCCTAATTCTCCTACTGTAGCTTGCAGGTACAATCTCTAGGTTGTGACTTTATATTCATCTCAGACTCTGTTTATTCCTCCGAAATAGTGATGTCGCGAACATAAAATTTTCGGTTCGCGAACCGCAAACGCGAACCGCCGCAAATGTTCGCGAACCGGCGAACATCGGCGAACCGCCATAGACTTCAATGGGCAGGCGAATTTTAAAACCCACAGGGACTCTTTCTTGCCACAATAGTGATGGGAAAGTTGTTTCAACGGGACTAACACCTGGACTGTGGCATGCCGGAGGGGGATCCATGGCAAAACTCCCATGGAAAATTACATAGTTGATGCAGAGTCTGGTTTTAAGCCATAAAGGGCATAAATTACCTAACATTCCTAAATTGTTTGTAATAACGTGCTTTAAAACATCACGTATGATGTTGTATCGATCAGGTAGTGTAAGGGTGAGGCCCGCTTCACAGTGACAGACCAAACTCCCCGTTTAACGCACCGCAAACAACCGCAAACAGTCCATTTGCACAACCGCAAACTCCCCATTTGCACAAGGTTGGATACCAAGCTAGCCATGTCCCTTTCCTTGTCCTCACTGATGTCATTGACGGTCTCTTCCTCCACCCAGCCACCAAGGGTCCCCGAAAGGTGACAACAAGCCCCCTGGGAGGCCTGCTGTGTTTGGTCTTCCACCTCCTCAAAGCCACCTTCCTCCTCTGACTCCTCTTCTTCAGACTCCTCTCACTGCGTTGCCTCTCTCTGCATTATTATAAGGTGTGTTAAGTAGTACTACTCTTATCAGTTTGATACTTGTTACGTCACCTATCAGTGGGCGTGTATAAGGCCTGGATTTTTAGAACCAGGAGATGGAAAAAGATGCTTTGTTGGTCGTATCACTTCAATTTTGGGGCACGGCACGTGCAGTCAAAGGTGCCACCAGATAGGAGTGGCGTGTTTGTAAGTACTACTCTTATCAGTTTAATACTTGTTACGTCACCTATCAGGGGGCGTGTATAAGGCCTGGATTTTTAGAACCAGGAGATGGAAAAAGATGCTTTGTTGGTCGTATCACTTAAATTTTGGGGCACGGCACGTGCAGTCAAAGGTGCCACCAGATAGGAGTGGCGTGTTTGTAAGTACTACTCTTATCAGTTTAATACTTGTTACGTCACCTATCAGGGGGCGTTCATAAGGCCTGGATTTTTAGAACCAGGAGATGGAAAAAGATGCTTTGTTGGTCGTATCACTTCAATTTTGGGGCACGGCACGTGCAGTCAAAGGTGCCACCAGATAGGAGTGGTGTGTTTGTAAGTACTACTCTTATCAGTTTAATACTTGTTACGTCACCTATCAGGGGGCGTGTATAAGGCCTGGATTTTTAGAACCAGAAGATGGAAAAAGATGCTTTGTTGGTCGTATCACTTAAATTTTGGGGCACTTTGTGACATTAGCTTCTTACGCTCAAACATGTCCTTTACAGGCACCTGACTATGGGCAGATGAGCAGGAACTGCTCAAGGCGAGAGACGGAGTGGCGGATGGTTGAGAGGGGGCAAGGAGGACAGGAGTGGTTGATGTGGCTAATGATGCTGCTCCAGGAGGAGGATGGTGGCTTTGAGTTTGTGTGCTGCTTGTACTCATGTGTTGGTCTGGAGTCACCAAAACATTAGGTCTCAACCTGTAGAGGATAAGGGAACCAGGCTACTCCAGACCTCATTCAACATTACAGGTTTTGACAGATCGGTACTATGCGTGCAAGCTACTGTGACAACAGATATGAGTGGCACTGTGCACTTGCAGAAGTTGGTAGAGTAGACGCTGTAGGTCTGACACACACGCTTGCAGACTACTAACTGCTATGCAATCTATTACAGTACAATTTTTTTTTTTGTTTTAAATGTACACTACTGTTACACCACATATGAGTGGTGTGTTAAGTAGTACTACTCCTATCAGTTTAATCCCTGTTATGTGCCTTTTTTTTGGGTTTGGTTGTTGAAGCCACAGTGCAGCACCAGAGGCCAGAAAAATTAGGCATGTACACATGCCTGAAAAATTAGATATTGTTGATCTTGCAGCGAGCAGAGAAGAAGGTAGGCCTGATTCAACACCCCATCCCTCCACATTCAGAGATTGAGGGGGCGACCCTTACAAGGCCACAGGCCGGATATATAAAGGGGGGCCATCCCAAATAAGCACACAAGCGGGGACAAAGGTAGTGAAGGGGACATAGAGGCCCATGGACTGACGGTCGCCATCTTGGCAGGAAAAGAGCCCCGCAATTAAGCCAAACTGACCCAGCACAGGCAGCTACTTGAGTCAAATGCTGTACAATTACACCTTAATAAAGCTGAAACATGCAGCAGCAGGGATTCTAAACGGCCACACGGGGACAAGGAGGCTAACAGCCCCCACAGTCTCTGCACCACTCTTTTTAACAGATAACCCAAGGGGCTAACCAGGGACCTTGCCCACAAAAAAAAAGCAGAATTTTATTGGAGGAATTATTAGTGTCTTTACCTCCCAAGAGAGGACATAATATACGGTATCTTTAGACTACCTGATGGCCAAACCTCCTTTAGCCCCAATGCTATCCAAGAAACATTTCAAAACTTCGATCAGACCATATATTCATCCCAATCCCGCTGCAGCGGATCTGACATAGAGTCCTTCCTACTACAGCAATAAGTCCACAAAATACCTGTACCTCAATGAGACAGCTTGAACCTAGACATATCCTAAGAGGAAGTTAAATCTACAATCCAAGATCTTAAATTTGGCAAGTCCCCAGGGCCAGACAGTTTTACTCATCTGTACTATAAGAAATTTGAGCCCTTGCTTACCCCCGCACCTAACATCTTTGTTTAACGCTATACTAAATGGAGAACCTATGCCCCCTTAATTGAATCAGGACGACCTCATAGTCTTTCCAAAAGAGGGTAGGGACCCGAATCTCAAACTGTATTACAAGGCAGCGCAGCTGGCTTTCATTCCTCTGGCGCATTCTCCAAAACACCAGCCACTCTGGGTATTTATGGAAAATGTAAGCATGTCACCTTATACATGGGATACAGTAATATGGATTCCAGGCCTGTATACTTTTTTGAGAAACTTGAAAAACCCATTGATTAAGCACTCATTAAAAATATGGACGGGTATCAGATCTTACCCCTATCGTACCCAATCCCCACTTTAAGATACATCTTCCGGAAAGCTCTCTCAGTTGGTGGAAGTCTCAGAACCTACTAAGGGTTGGTCCATGGTGGCATGATGACAAAATAATGACCTTTGAGTGGGTGAGAGATAGATACAATTTACCCCTGGCTGAACACTATAATTTTTGCAGGATACATCATTTTATATATACGATAAGTGGTAGGGGAACCCCCCAAAGAAACACCTGGCTACTCAAAAAATGTAGGGATTCCCCCTTTCAGCCTGGTATTATTAGCCTCATGTATGAACTATTTAATGAAAACTCATGGGCAAACAAACCAGACTATACCAAAGCCTGGGAGAGGGATTTGGGCACAGAGTTGGCAGACAGCACATGGGATAAAAGTTGGCAAGGCTACATTTATTCATGTCTGGTGGGAGTGTTCGGCAGTCATAAGACTTTGGGAAGAAACATGCTTACTAGCTTCTAAAATGTTTAAGATTGACCTAATAAAATATTTTTTTAAAGAAAAAATACACATAGCTAGTAGTTGGAAAACCCCTAATTAAAACTTAATTAATAAAAAAAATCAACTATTTACTGCTCAACGAGAGATTTAACCATGTAGTCTTGGATAGAATCACCCAGTTCCAGACAATTTGGGATCCCTGGATAACATCCCCATTTAGTGCCCCCCTAATATAATAAAACATTTGTTAATGGTTGAAGCGACTTGGGGGGAAGGGCCGGAGTGGGGGAGCCCTGGAGGAGACCCTTCAGAAGCAACCGGCGGCAAAATCATCCGAGGAAAGGAGAGGTCGCCTACTGAAGCCTGCCCTAGGGTAACCCAAGGGCGATTGAGCAGGTTAGATATTGTAAATAATAAGCTACTGCTGGAGTGATGATAGATAATAGGACTTTGGTGTTAACTGCTGATATACTATATATATATAAAAGTAAAAAAAAGAAGGCCTCGCCACCTAATTTTAACAAAATGTCTTCATTGTAAATATGTATTTTTGCACAACTGTTGTGTTATGCAAGACTGTTCAATATGCTTTCTTTTTCATTAAATGCCGTACGCCATCTGACATAAAAATTGAAATTAAAAAATTAGGTATTGTTGCAGCCGCTGCTGTTGCAGCGGCCAGAAAAATTGACCTTTGTTCCCCAGGCAGAAAGTGCCATAAAACATTGCGTCTTCTTGAACCCTAGTTGGTGGCGGATAATTCACGCAACTCATCCGGCATTCACAGATAACATACAGCAGCGTGTGGACCATTTTTAGCCGAAGGCAGCTCATCTCATCAGGCCTTTTTCAGTCGAATGTATCGCCCAGTGTCAGTCCCTTCGGGATCCATCCCTCATTCATCTTTATAAAGGTGAGGCAATCTAGACTTTTTTGCCCTAGGCGACTTTTCTTCTCGGTGACAAAACCTCCTGCTGCACTGAAGGTCCTTTCTGACAGGACACTTGAAGCGGGGCAGGCCAGAAGTTAAATTGCAAATTGGGATAGCTCAGGCCACAGGTCTAGCCTGCATACCCAGTAGTCAAGGGGTTCATCGCTCCTCAGAGTGTCGATATCTGCAGTTAAGGCGAGGTAGTCTGCTACCTGTCAGTCAAGTCGTTCTCTGAGGGTGGATCCCGAAGGGCTGATGCGATGCGTAGGACTGAAAAAGGTCTGCATGTCCTCCATCAACAACACGTCTTTTAAACGTCCTGTCCTTAACGGGGTGGTCGTGGGAGGTGGATTGCTTTCACCTCTTCCCCTGTTATATTGCCCTTGTGCTGTGACATCACCCTTATATGCTGTGTAAAGCATACTTGTTAACTTGTTTTGGACCTGCTGCATCCTTTCTGACTTGCGGTAATTTGGTAACAAATCAGGCACTTTCTGCTTATACCGGGGGTCTAGTAGCGTGCACACCCAGTACAGGTCGTTCCCCTTCAGCCTTTTTATACGAGGGTCCTGCGACAGGCACGACAGCATGAAAGACCCCATTTGCACAAGGTTGGATGCCGAGCTAGTCATGACCCGTTCCTCGTCCTCAGTGATCTCGCTGAAGATATGTTCTTCCCCCCAGCCACGTACAACACCACAGGTACCAGATAGGTGACAACGAGCACACTGGGATGCCTGTTGTGATTGGTCTTCCTCCTCCCCCTCAAAGCCACATTCCTCCTCTGACTCCTCTTCCTCACAATCCTCTTCCAGCGTTGCCGCAGGTCCAGCAAGCGATGCTGATAAGGCTGTTTCTGGTGGTGATGGTGACCACAACTCTTCCTCGTCACGCTCATCTACGGCCTGATCCAGCACTCTTCGCAGGGCACGCTCCAGGAATAAAACAAATGGTATGATGTCGCTGATGGTGCCTTCGGTGCGACTGACAAGGTTTGTCACCTCCTCAAAAGGACGCATGAGCCTACAGGCATTGCGCATGAGCGTCCAGTAACGTGGCAAAAAAATTCCCAGCTCTGCAGAGGCTGTCCTAGCACCCCAGTCATACAAATACTCGTTAATGGCTTTTTCTTGTTGGAGCAGGCGGTCGAACATTAGGAGTGTTGAATTCCAACGTGTGGGGCTGTCACAAATCAAGCGCCTCACTGGCATGTTGTTTCGCAGCTGGTTATCTGAAAAGTGCGCCATGGCCGTGTAGGAACGCCTGAAATGGCCACACACCTTTCTGGCCTGCTTCAGGACGTCCTGTAAGCCTGGATACTTATGGACAAAGCGTTGTACGATCAGATTACACACATGTGCCATGCCTGGCACATGCGTCAACTTGCCCAAATTCAATGCCGCCAACAAATTTCTTCCGTTGTCACAAACCACTTTGCCAATCTCTAGTTGGTGCGGAGTCAGCCATTGATCCACCTGTGCATTCAGGGTGGACAGGAGTGCTGGCCCGGTGTGACTCTCTGCTTTGAGGCAAGTCAACCCCAAGACGGCATGACACTGCCGTATCCTGGATGTGGAATAGTATCTGGGGAGCTGGGGGGGTGCCATTGATGTGGAGCAAGACGCAGCAGCAGAAGAGGACTCAGCTGAGGAGGTTATGGAAGAGGATGGAGTAGGAGGAGTAGAGGAGGTGGCAGCAGGCCTGCCTGCAAGTCGTGGCGGTGTCACCAACTCCTCTGCAGAGCCACGCATTCCATGCTTGGCAGGCGTCAGTAGGTTTGCCCAATGCGCAAATATACCTGCACTGACCATGCTTTGCAGACCAGGTATCAGTGGTCAGATGAACCCTTGCCCCAACACTGTGTGCCAGAGATGCCATTACTTCCTTTTGCACAATTGAGTACAGGTTGGGGATTGCCTTTTGGGCAAAGAAATTTCGGCCGGGTACCTTCCAGTGCGGTATCCCAATCGCTAAAAACGTTTTGAACGCCTCAGACTCCACCATCTTGTATGGTAAAAGCTGGCGGGCCAAGAGTTCAGACAAGCCAGCTGTCAGACGCCGGGCAAGGAGGTGACTTTGTGGCATTGGCTTCTTACGCTCAAACATGCCCTTGACAGACACTTGACTGTGGGAAGATGAGCAGGAACAGCAAGAGGCGAGAGACGGAGTGGTGGATAGTTGAGAGGGGGCAAGGAGGACAGAAGTGGTTGATGTGGATGAAGATGCTGGACCAGGAGGAGGATGGCGGCTTTGAGTTTGTGTGCTGCTTGTACTCATGTGTTGATCCCATTGGCGTTTGTGATGTGACATCATGTGCCTTCGCAAAGCAGTTGTACCTAGGTGGGTGTTGGACTTCCCACGACTCAGTTTCTTTTGGCATAGGTTGCAAATGGCATCGCTGTTGTCAGAGGCAGACACACACAAAAAATGCCACACTGCTGAGCTCGGCGGTGACGGCATTCTGGTGGTGGCAACAGCATGCGTTGATTGGCGTGCTGTCAGGCTGACCCCGGGTGCTGATGCATGCTGTCTGACTGTGCCACTAGCTCGTTGCGATGACCTCCCTCTACTTCCAGCTCGTCTCCTCCTCCTCTCTGTCTCCCTATCTGAACTTTCCCCATGTTCTTCTTCTCTTCTAGTGGGCACCCACGTGACATCCATTGACGCATCGTCATCATCATCACCCTCCTCACTTGTATATGACAACTGAACAAAGGAAGCAGCAGCGGGTACATCATCATCACATCGTACGTACATGTGTGTAATGCTGCCTGACTGAGACATATCCCTGTTATCTACATTCTCTGGCAATAATGGTTGCGCATCACTCATTTCTTCAAACTGATGTGTAAATAACTCTTCTGACTGATCAATTGAATTGGCTGTGGTACTAGTGTTGGTGGTGGCGGCAGGCTGGTGAGTGGTAACTTGAGAGGTGCCCGAAGCTAAGCTGGAGGAGGATGGTGCGTCAATGTTCCAAGCAGAAGCTGTAGAAGATTGGGTGTCCTGTGTTAGACAGTGAACTACGTCCTCTGAACTTTTTAAGTTCAGGGTAACTGGCCTCTGAACACTGGGCATTATTGTAGGGCCAAAGGGAATCACAGCACCACGACCACGACGGCCTCTGCGGGGTGTCCTGCCTCTGCCTGTCATTTTTTTTTAAATGTGGACTGTTGGTACTCCAAATAGATTGGATTGGTTGAACTTGGCACAGTACTTGTAAGCCTGACACACACACTATGGGTAGCGGTCAAGCAAATTAACTTTGATTGACGGTCAGGCAAATGCACTTAGATTTAAGAAAATAAAAGTTTGGGTTTTTTAAATGTGGACTGTTGGTACCACAACTAGATTGGATTGGTTGAACTTGGCACAGTACTTGTAAGCAAGACACACACTCTGGTTAGCGGTCAAGCAAATGAACTTTGATTGACGGTCAGGCAAATGCACTTAGATTTAAGAAAATAAAAGTTTGGGTTTTTTAAATGTGGACTGTTAGTACCCCAACTAGATTGGATTGGTTGAACTTGACACAGTACTTGTAAGCAAGACACACACTATGGGTAGCGGTCAAGCAAATGAACTTTGATTGACGGTCAGGCAAATGCACTTAGATTTAAGAAAATAAAAGTTTGGTTTTTTTAAATGTGGACTGTTGGTACCCCAACTAGATTGGATTGGTTGAACTTGGCACGGTACTTGTAAGCAAGACACACACTCTGGTTAGCGGTCAAGCAAATGAACTTTGATTGACGGTCAGGCAAATGCACTTAGATTTAAGAAAATAAAAGTTTGGGTTTTTTAAATGTGGACTGTTGGTACCCCAACTAGATTGGATTGGTTGAACTTGGCACAGTACTTGTAAGCAAGACACACACTATGGGTAGCGGTCAAGCAAATGAACTTTGATTGACGGTCAGGCAAATGCACTTAGATTTAAGAAAATAAAAGTTTGGGTTTTTTAAATGTGGACTGTTGGTACCCCAACTAGATTGGATTGGTTGAACTTGGCACGGTACTTGTAAGCAAGACACACACTCTGGTTAGCGGTCAAGCAAATGAACTTTGATTGACGGTCAGGCAAATGCACTTAGATTTAAGAAAATAAAAGTTTGGGTTTTTTAAATGTGGACTGTTGGTACCCCAACTAGATTGGATTGGTTGAACTTGGCACAGTACTTGTAAGCAAGACACACACTATGGGTAGCGGTCAAGCAAATGAACTTTGATTGACGGTCAGGCAAATGCACTTAGATTTAAGAAAATGAAAGTTTGGGTTTTTTAAATGTGGACTGTTGGTACCCCAAATATATTGGATTGGTTGAACTTGGCACAGTACTTGTAAGCAAGACACACACACTATGGGTAGCGGTCAAGCAAATTAACTTTGATTGACGGTCAGGCAAATGCACTTAGATTTAAGAAAATAAAAGTTTGGGTTTCTTAAATGTGGACTGTTGGTACCCCAAATAGATTGGATTGGTTGAACTTGGCACAGTACTTGTAAGCAAGACAGACACTCTGGTTAGCGGTCAAGCAAATGAACTTTGATTGACGGTCAGGCAAATGCACTTAGATTTAAGAAAATAAAAGTTTGGGTTTTTTAAATGTGGACTGTTGGTACCCCAACTAGATTGGATTGGTTGAACTTGGCACAGTACTTGTAAGCAAGACACACACTATGGGTAGCGGTCAAGCAAATGAACTTTGATTGACGGTCAGGCAAATGCACTTAGATTTAAGAAAATAAAAGTTTGGGTTTTTTAAATGTGGACTGTTGGTACCCCAACTAGATTGGATTGGTTGAACTTGGCACAGTACTTGTAAGCAAGACAGACACTCTGGTTAGCGGTCAAGCAAATGAACTTTGATTGACGGTCAGGCAAATGCACTTAGATTTAAGAAAATGAAAGTTTGTTTTTTTTAAATGTGGACTGTTGGTACCCCAAATAGATTGGATTGGTTGAACTTGGCACAGTACTTGTAAGCAAGACACACACACTATGGGTAGCGGTCAAGCAAATTAACTTTGATTGACGGTCAGGCAAATGCACTTAGATTTAAGAAAATAAAAGTTTGTTTTTTTTTTGTTTCAAAGATTTTTTATTCAACAGCTTTTATGTTACATAACAAACAATTACATTGCAAACATCTGTTAACTGAAATTATTGAGATAATTGTGTCTATTATTAAAATATAGTATTCATATCAATAAACAATCATTCAGCCAGATATCTCAATTTTTTTTCCTTTTTTGGTGATGGTTTTAAGTAAATACACAATTAAAGTTCCACTCCTAAATGTTCCTCACTACATCCATTCCTATGATCTCCCGTGCCACCCTCAGTACCTTTTGTCGTCTAGATGAGTTGCCTTTCCGCTTCCCAGCTCTACCCGTTCCAGTCCGCTCCACACTCCGCTCCCCGGACAAGCCACCGCTGTTAGCCAAAGTGTAATGCTCTTTCCTGTCCAGACCTTACAATGTTCTATCTGGAGACTGAATCCAAGGTCCCCAAATTTCTAGGTAAATTTGGTGAGTGTCCAACAAAGTGTGAGTCATTCTTTCGTTTATGCAAAGATAATTTATTTTGTTTATGACTTCCTGAAATTGGATATGACTGCTTTTCCATCTTCTAGCAATTATATTTTTGGCGGCTAAAAAAATCATTTGGGCCAATTTGTTCCCCTTATTACCCAGCCCCTGGTAATAATTTCCCAACAGACAAGTCGAAATTGATGGTTCTAGGGGAGATTTAAGAATCCGTGTAGCTAATTTGGTAGCTTCAATCCAAATATTAGCCACTCTAGGACATTTCCACCACGTATGAATAAAGTCTCCCCTTCCCTGGCATCCTCTAAAGCACCTATCTGAAGTTGTTGGAGATAGCTTATTTAGCCTGGCAGGAGTCATGTATGCCCGGTGTAAGATTTTCAACGAGGTTTCTAGCAAGCTATAGTTATATGAGCCTTTAGATAGGCTCAGAAAGGATTCCGCCCATTTGTCCCCCTCCCAGTTTTGTTGCATGTCTATCTCCCATTTCAATGTGTAAGCAGGCTTCCACGAAGCCTTTGGGGCATTAAACATAGTGTACAGTGAGCCTAAGGTTCCTCTAGTTAAGTTTGTGTTTTTACATATTATTGACATCCACGATTCTTTGTGCGGGCCATGAATCCTATGTATCTCCTCAACCCAATGTCTAATTTTGATGTAGTTAAACATTTCTTGGTGTGGTATCCCTATTTTCCTGTTCATTTCTGCCCAAGAAATAATTCTGTCGCCCTCAAACCATGCCTCAAGTTTGTCTAAATTGTGTGTGGTCCAGAATGCTTTGGAGTCAGCTGTGAGGGTGGTCGCTAGAGAGGTTGATGTAAAGATTGAAGTAAGAGGTGATACGGGGTGAATCAGTTTATGTTCCTTCCTAGTCCATTTCCATATTTTCAGCGTAAATTTAGTTATAGGGTTATGGATTAGGGAGTCAAACGTGTGCGAACTCGGAGCCAATAAAATGATTTCCCATTTTAATGGGGCCATTTGTAGCTCTTCAATAAAAACCCAATTGGGCTGTAGGGTGGTAGAATGTATTAACGGTATAGAGGCAATTTGAGCTGCCTTAAAGTAGGTACTGAAATTAGGGCAGGATAATCCTCCTCTAGACTTATGTTTATACATAGTATGTCTGGCGATCCTAGGAGGTCTATTCCTCCAAACAAATCTAAAGACCTGGGCTTGAAACTGTGCCAATTCCCTGTTATTAATTTTGATCGGCAGAGTCCTGGCCAGATAAAGCAGCCTCGGCAAGATGTTCATCTTGACCGTGGCTATTCGGCCCGTCCACGAAATCTGCCTTTTTGTCCAGCTGTCTAAGTCCTTTCGAAGAGTCTTAAATAGGGGGGGGGGGGGGAAATGGTTTTATAAATATCCGCTAGTGAGTTAGTCAACTTTATCCCTAAATAGTTAATGTAAGAGGCAGGCCATAGAAAGTTGTGTACCCTTTTCAGTTGGTCCAAGATGTCCCCAGGAATGCCCACACTTAAGGCTTCTGTCTTGCTATGATTCAATCTCAGTCCAGAGAGAGTGCTATATTCATTGATTGTGCCCAGTAGGGCGTCTATGGAGGAGCCAGGATTCGAGAGGGTGCACAGTAGGTCATCAGCAAACAAAGAACATTTTAGATGCTGATGTCCCACCCGCACCCCCTCTATAGAGGAGTTTGCTCTTATCGCCTAGGCCAAGGGCTCTATGGCCAAAGCAAAGAGCAGCGGGGACAGAGGGCACCCCTGTCTCGTGCCTCTCTCTATATTAATACTAGCCGTCTGGGAGCCTGGTAATTTTAAAGTGGCCTTGGGTAGCGTGTAGTAAGTGTGTAATAAGTTTAAGAAGTTGCCTTCAAACCCAAACTTTGCTAACGTGGCAAATAGAAAGGGCCACTCTAAGGTGTCAAACGCTTTCTCTATGTTCAATGCAAGCAGGCAGACCGGGGACCCCCTAGACCTAGCCAAATGGATGACATTTAGAGTTCTCCTGATGTTGTCGCCAGTTTGTCTATGCGGGATGAACCCTGACTGGTCTTTGTGAATCAAGGAGGGAAGGAATATTGAGATCCTTTGAGAGAAGATCTTGGCAAGCAACTTGACATCCCAATTAAGCAGTGAGATAGGTCTATAGTTCTTGGCATCTCTCTGATCTCTACCCTCTTTAGGGAATATTGTTAAGTCAGCATGGTTTAGTTCTGGGGGGGGTAATCTCCCCTCTCAGTATCGAGTTAAAGAGATTACATAGATGAGGAGCCAGAAGTGTTGAGAATTTCTTATAGTAGATATTGGTGAACCCATCCGGGCCCGGGGATTTTCCTAGTTTTAGTTCCTTAATCGCTTCTAGAACTTCCTTGATAGTAACTTCCTTATTTAGAGAGTGTAAGTCAGCGGGCGAAATCTGAGGAAGGTCCAGTGAGTTTAAGTAAGAAGCAATGTTATTTTCCATGGCCACCTGTTTAGTAGAGTATATATTTTGGTAATATTCCCTAAAAACTTTTTGTATTTCATTTTGGCTATATATGAGGTCGCCCTCTTTATTCCTGATTTGGGAAATCCTGGATTGGGCGTACTTTGCTCTCAGGCTTCTGGCTAACAATTTATCCGGTTTATTCGCTTTATTGTAAAACAAATGCTGCGTCCGTCTCAGTGCCTTGTCCGTTTTTATGGACAATACGCTATCTAGCTCCAGCCTCGTCTTGTCTATCTTTGTTCTCAGGGAGGAGGAGGGGGAGAGCTGATTTCGAAGCTCCAGTCGTGCCAATTTTCTCGCAAGATCTCTCTCCCTTTGTAGATTCTGTTTTTTGAACTGAGAAGCCAATTTGATGCACACTCCTCTTATAAAGGCTTTATGTGCCATCCAAACCCATCCCGCTCCCGTCTCCCTGCCCGCATTGGACCCAAAGAAGTCTAGCAACTCTCTCTCTATCTGCTCCTGAGTTGAAGGCAGTGAGATTTGGTATTCATTCAGCCTCCAGGTGTAAGGCATGCTGAATTGACTTCCCAGGTCCACTTCCAATAAAACTGCTGAATGGTCGGACCAAGTGCAAGGCACTATAGTCGCTCCGTGTGAGCTGTCAAGAAGTGAGCTGCTAATGTAAATAGTGTCAATGCACGAGTAGGAGCCATGTGTGGGTGAATAAAAAGTAAACTCTTTCCCTCTCGGGTGAAGTCCCCTCCAGGCATCCACCAGGCTAACAGAGTGCAGGAGTTTCTTAATTTGTCTAATTTTGTTGGAGAATCGGTCACTCACTGGAGCCCTAGATTTGTCCGCCTTTGGGTCTAAGACTAAATTGAAATCCCCTCCTACAAATAAGTTCCCCCAGTCCCCCCCTTCCAGTGCCCTTAAAAATCTTATTAGGGCCTTATGTGGTGCCGTTGTGGGGGCATAAAAGGAAGCCAGAGAAATCGTGTTTCCCAAGATCGTACCTTTTATAATGATAAAGTACCCTTCACGGTCTACCAGTTTGGATGTTAACTGGAATTGGAGGTTCCTATGTAGCAATATTGCTACTCCCTCTTTTTTTGAAGTGTGGGTGGAATGGAAGAATTGAGGGTAATCTTTATTAAGATATGTAGGGGTCTTATGCCTAGCGAAGTGGGTCTCCTGTAGGAATATTACAGATGGTTTGTAAGTCTTATAGTATAAAAAGGCCTTCCTCCGCTTGAAAGGAGAGTTAAAGCCCTTCACGTTGTGAGTGAGTACTGTTATGGGCATGGGTAAATTAATAAGGTGTCTGTCAGATATGCTGAATTAGCTTTACCTTTCCGGCGAGCTGTCGAGGAGGGAGTGAGGAGCGGCTCCTCCTTCTGGAGGTGTGGAAGTGGCTGAGCCCTGGGTGAGCGAGTTCTAGCAGGCTTGATTCTAGTTAGAATATAAAAGCAAAAGTGCATGAGTTTAGATGCCACCCCCTGGTGCCTTATCATAAAAAACAGTTGGCTTAATTTTGGCTCGGATAATGTAATTATGAATGGGATTAGATTGTGCCCGTTGACCTGCAAACAGGCAGCCACTAGAGCCTCCACCAAATAAGGATCATTACGCTTATGCCCTGAGACCCCGGGAATGCTAAAGGGGCGCAGGGGGCGAGTAGGCAAAGGATGTGGGTGATTGACATTAGGAGGTCGGGTAAGCAGCGTAATTAGCTGATCCCAGCTTAGATATACTCTAAAAATGTATGCTTTGGCAGGGACACAGTAATCAGAGAGTGAATTGCTTAGTTCCGAACCCAGTAGAGGGTGGTTGAGCACCGGTTGGTAAGTAAATGGTAGGTGAGCACAAATACAGAAAGTTGTGAGAAGAACAAATAGAGTGGTTATTGAAAAATCAAGCATTCTTAGGACCTCTAGCCCTAACCTATTCCTGTCAATCCAATAAAGTACTAGCAGGTTCTGCTTCAGGTCCTGCCGGCAAGGACAATTATAAATAAGATAAAAGGAGTGTTACCGTAATAGAGTAGCCAGATCTATAAATAATTTGTGCTAACATTAATAACTAAACTCTTTACATAAATTATAAACAGTAGAAACAGCTAAACCTAGACCAGCCAGAGGGGTCTCGCCAGGCTAAGTATTATTCCCTCAATTAGCAACAGTAGGTGTTTCTTTAACAATCTACTACAACCTGCTAGGTAGGAAGGAAAAGCAAAGCATGGGTTAATAACAGTTCAAAAGTCTTTTGTCAACTGGGTACAACTCGTAGCAAAAGTCCTGAGTTCCTCCGGGAGCCAGCCCAAAAGGCAAGAAGTAGGGGGGAAAGGTAGTACAGAACAGTTAGCTCAGTTCTGAGCAACCTTCCTGAGAGTCTCCCCTAGGTAGCAGCAAAAAAGCAAACAAAAAAAAAGCAAAAAGGAAACAGGACTTTTTGATAGCATGGTGACTCTTTAGTCGAACCCTCGTTTTGAACAGTCCTGAGGATAAAGACAATTGTGCTAGTGTGTCAGCGTGTCCATGTTTTGGCTGGGGCGTCTGTTGGCAGTTTTTGAGACGTGATCAGCAGGCCTCTTTTGTCTGGTCACTTCAGACCATTGTCTCTTTGGAAGAGGCAAAATTGCTGAAGCAGATGCCATAGGGGCTGGGTCCCCCCCATTTAGTTCTAGACGCTTAAGAAGCTCTTGGCAGTCATCTAGGGAACGTGTTGTATATTGGATACCTCCCACAGAAAAGATGAGGACAAAGGGGAATCCCCAGCGATATCTGATGCCATGGCGTAGTAGCACTTCCAGGGCCGGCTTCATCAGCCTCCGTCTTTGTAGCGTAGTTGGAGAAAGATCCGCAAAAAACTGGATCTTAGCCCCGTCAGGACCACTGATCGAGGTCTTGTTGCGGGTAGCTGCGAGGATCAGGTCTCTGGATTGTTGGGGTAGAAGCCTAACAATGATGTCTTTAGGGAGGTCTTGATTGCGGCTCCCCCCAAGGGCTCTGTGCGCTCGCTCTACCTCCCACTCGTGGTCCGGGTATCCTGAGAGGATCTCATCTATCGTGCCCTTAAGGTAGCGTGGTAGATCGACTATAGCCGTGGGGATGCCTCTAATCCTCAAATTAAATCTTCTGGATCTATTCTCCAAGTCCTCCAACTTATCTTCTATATCCGAGATACGGGAGGAATTGCCAGCAATGTTGGCCCTGTCCTTCTCCTGCGCCTCTACCACTTGGTCCATGGTTTCCGCAAGTTGATGGGTCCTCTGTCCGATCTCTTGTATGTCTTTTTGCAGTGCCGTGACTGCTCCGTTGATATGGGAGGCCAGGAGCGCTTCAATTCTTGCCATTGAGGCACTATTGATGGATACCTCCGGCTGTAAGGTTACCTCCTGAGAGTCTAAATCTGAGATGTCCGATTGCTCTGAGGCGAGGTCTTGTGCCGGTGTTTCCAATGCTTCCAGAGTTTTAAAATGCTCGTCAATTTTTTTTGACGGTAAGGATTTTTTATTTTTCCCCATTCCTGCGCCACTGATTGTCTCTGGGTTGGCTCTTGGATGCCTAGGCATTTAGCCAGTTGCTCTGATGAGAACCCTCCGCTTCAGCTATATCCTCTCAGGTAATTAGATCTGCTGTGTTTGGTGCTGTCGGAATACACCCAGTTCCTGTAATGTTGTCTTGGTGTTTTTTTAGGTCCTTGCCGGCTAGAACCATGTAGGGCCGCTGTAGTTACATCTCAATGTATTGTTGAGTTCTGTCAATCATGTGCTCTCAGTAGGCCCAAGCTGCTTTCATCAATGTCCCACTAGATGGCGTCAATGCTCTGTTTGGTGCAGGTGATGTATCTTGTTGAGTGCCGGACTGCACTATTTTCTGAGCACCAGTAGGTGGCAGTGCTGCTCCCTCCAGTGATAATAGGATGTTTGGTTTGTTGTTGTACCAATACTGAGCACAGGCCACGGCTGAAGCAGTTATATAAGGAAAGGTAAATCTTGTTACCGTTAGTAATGAGGTAGTAGTAATGAAGATGAAAATAAAGAGGTTGTATGCCCCCTTCTGCAGTCTTATAAGCAGTGCAAGGTCTTTGTCCCCTTAGGGTCAGTATCTAGGCCTTAGAATCTTAAAGTCCTGAGCAAGCCCTTATATTACTTGAGTCAGGGAGCAGTGAGGTCACCCTTTAGTGTCCCTTTGGAGTGTTTTTAACTGTACAGGTCCCTGAGCTTTTGGAAGCCAAGAGTATTAAAGCCTCCCTTTAGTGCATCTACAGCCTTGCTGCTACTAAAAACACTGCAAACCTAATCTTTTCTGGGCCTCTCACACAGTCTCTTCTTGTTAGGGTGCAACTTGCAGCTTCTGGATCCCAAAACTTGATTTTTAAAACCAGCTGGATCCTCCTGTGCACAATCCTGGTCATATATATCAATTTGGTGATAGATAAGTCACTTTATATATGGTCTTAAATGTTTTTTTCAGCAGAAACACACATTCTCTTTCATATATTATAGCTTTGAGAGATAAGCTGCTGGGTCTTCTTCTCTTAAAAAGTAATACAGTTTATTGTGTACCATATCTTTAGATTATTACATAGACTAGATCCCCAGTAGTATAAGGCAAAGAATTGTATAGGTTTGAAACAGACAGGCAATATGAGTCATTACCAACCTTAAGTGGGCATGTTGTTTATCAGTGTTTCAGAGACTCCTTTGTTCAAGTTCAGCAGGAAAACTCAGGAAAAAAGTTGCCAAACTTGATTTTTAAAGCCAGCTGGGTCCTCCTGTGTGCAAATTTGTTGATTTGGTGATAGAGAAGTTACTTTATATATAATTTTCATGCTTTTTAAAGCCTTATTGCTGGGAGTTATGTTGTTTTGCTGCCTCTCTGTTTGCTGCTAGCCACACCCCTCAAGTTTGGGTTTTTTAAATATGGACTGTTGGTACCCCAAATAGATTGGATTGGTTGAACTTGGCACAGTACTTGTAAGCAAGACACACACTATGGGTAGCGGTCAAGCAAATTAACTTTGATTGACGGTCAGGAAAATGCACTTAGATTTAAGAAAATAAAAGTTTGGGTTTTTTAAATGTGGACTGTTGGTACCCCAACTAGATTGGATTGGTTGAACTTGGCACGGTACTTGTAAGCCTGACACACACACTATGGGTAGCGGTCAAGCAAATGAGCTTTAATTGACGGTCAGGCAAATGCACTTAGATTTAAGAAAATAAAAGTTTGGGTTTTTTAAATGTGGACTGTTGGTACCCCAAATAGATTTGATTGGTTGAACTTGGCACAGTACTTGTAAGCAAGACACACACACTATGGGTATCGGTCAAGCAAATGAACTTTGATTGACGGTCAGACAAATGCACTTAGATTTAAGAAAATAAAAGTTTGGGTTTTTTAAATGTGGACTGTTGGTACCCCAACTAGATTGGATTGGTTGAACTTGGCACGGTACTTGTAAGCCTGACACACACACTATGGGTAGCGGTCAAGCAAATGAACTTTGATTGACGGTCAGGCAAATGCACTTAGATTTAAGAAAATGAAAGTTTGGGTTTTTTAAATGTGGACTGTTGGTACCCCAAATAGATTGGATTGGTTGAACTTGGCACAGTGTATTTTAAAATTATGAGAAAACATTTTCTGTAAACTAAATAAAAATCATATTAGGAGGTTGAAAGAAAAAGAAACCGGATGGGGGGATACCGAGCAGAGCACACCATCTACAGCCCACTGGGAGACAAACTCATCCATTCCCCCAGTAGACAAAGCCAGGTGGTACTCTGCCCGGATACGGGAGCGCACCAGCACCCGGAACATGGCCTCAGGTGACAAGGGAACCCCCCCTATCAAACACTGCTTCCTGGACTTATATATAGCCAACTTGGCTAATGCCAGGAGCAGGTTGACGAGGAGGTCCCTGGCCTTATTGCCCCGGGACACTGGGCGCCCAAAAATAAAAATGTGAGGGGAGAAATGCAGCCAGAACTGCAGGAGGAGGCCCCTCAAGAGTGACAAGAGGGGCTGCAGTCTGGCGCAACTAAAATAAATATGATACACGGACTCTCCCTTGCCACAGAATGGACAAGTGGAGGGAGAGTCCGTGAATTTAGCTAAGTACTCTCCCGTGCTCAGTGCACCATGGAGCACTCTCCAACTCAAGTCCCCGGTGGGTGGTGGAACTAAATCAGAATAAAGTTCCCTCCACCGGGGCCTCTTGCCCTCGTCAGCTGGTAGGACCCGCCTCCAGATGGTATCGGGAGTGGTCACGAGGGCAAGGAAGTGCACTGTATGGAGCACGAGAGAATATAAGCTCTTCCTCGGCATGCCGCGAAAGCATGCCGAGGGTATGTCCCTCAACTTTGAGAGGTTGGGGACAGGAGGAGCCTGAGGGGAAACACGGGGCTTGTGTCCAATGCAAACAGCCGGAGCAGGGGTGTTGAAAGGTGCATGTGGCACTCCGGCCTGCAAAGCCCCGCGAAGGAAGGTGCGCGAGTCGGGGGAGATGGCATCCCTAATCTCCTGGAGCAAGCGCCCTGAGACTTTGGGCGTCACATATCCCAAACGGAGCGCAAGCTCCTGGGGTGACATCCAATCAGAACGCCCGTATTCCAGGAGATCCCCAACTCGGGTCATCCGTGCATGACTAAGGCGGCGGATGATACAGGGGGACTGTAACATTGGAGCCCCCACTGCTGGATTAAATAGCAGGGGCTCCGTGAATATTTCATCCCCCAAAGGCATGCCCTGCCTGGTCACGGAGACCATGCTCCAGGCCTTGAGGGTTTCCTGGTAGTATGCCGGCAACACAGAGAGGTCTCTCCCAAATCCCTCGGGCCCGATCAGAAATAATTGCCGGTCATACCCCAGGTTGCGCAACTGGCGATAAAAGCTGGATGCCAGTGCGCACCACTGCGGAGAGGGATCTGCATATAGGTATCTCTGCAGGTACTGAAGGCGGAAGGTGGACAACTGGGAGCACACACAAACTACTCCCTGTCCACCCTCCACCAAAGGCAGACTTGCCACACCTGCAGAGACCCAATGCCTTCCCATCCAGAGGAAATCTAACAAATTCCTCTGGATATTGGTGACAAACTCGGGGGTCGGACTCAGACAAATCAGCCGGTGCCAAATCTGAGAAGCCACCAGCTGATTCACCACTAGAGTCCGCCCCCTAAGGGAAAGCATTTTTGCTAGACCCCTCCATCGTCCCAGACGAGAGAGGACACTGCCCTCTAACTCCCTCCAGTTGTCTGGGACGGAAGCGTCCGTAGCGGACAGGTAGACCCCCAGATATTTAATGACATCTGCCTCCCACGTGATGTCACGAAACGTGTGAGGCAAAGAGTCTACCTGTAAATTACCCTCTAAAAGGCCTGTGCATTTGGACCAGTTGATCTGAGCGGAGGAGGCAGCTGAATATACCTCCTGGCACTGTTTTGCCAGCTCAAGATCAACTGGATCCTGGGCCACGAGGAGCACATCGTCAGCATAAGCTGAAAGGACAATCCGCATGTCTGGATCTTTTAGCACCAGCCCTGTGAGCCTTTTCCTCAGTAGGCAGAGGAAAGGCTCGATGGCCAGTGCATATAACTGTCCAGACAAGGGACATCCTTGACACACCCCTCGTCCAAATACCAAAGGTGCTGTTAGGGACCAATTGATTTTAAGTAAACACTCTGCAGAGGCGTACAGCGTTCTTATAAAGCCCACAAACTGTGGGCCAAAGCCGTACGCTTGCAGAGTGGCTATGAGGTAACCATGGTCCACCCTGTCAAACACCTTCTCTTGATCTAAAGAGAGAAAGGCGAGTGACAGACCAGTCCTGCAAGAATAATGCAAGAGATCCCTGACCAGAAAAATACTATCAAAGATAGTCCGGCCCGGGATCGCATAGGACTGGTCAGGGTGAACCAATTCTGTCAGCACAGACCCAAGTCTAAGCGAGATGGCTTTAGCTACAATCTTGTAGTCCGTGCTGAGCAGAGAGACCGGTCGCCAGTTCTTAATAAGCCGGATATCCCCCTTTTTGGGCAGCAGGGCAAGTACTGCCCTGCGACAAGACAGGGGCATCTCCCCGGTCTCCAGGGCTTCCCCAAGGACCAGATGGAAATCAGGTCCCAGAGTCTCCCAGAAAAATTGGAAAAACTCTACAGTCAGTCCGTCCAGTCCTGGAGACTTCTCACAGGACATGGCACGGAGGGCTTCAGAGAGCTCTTGAAAAGATAGTGGTATATCAAGCCGCTCTCTTACACCCTCACTGACTGTGGGGAGCCCCTCCCATAGCACCCTGCAAGCGTCTGGAGAAATGGGATCCGGAGAGTAAAGAGCTTTATAAAAGTTCCGGGCTCTATCCGGATCTGTAAGAGGGGCACCGTCTTCATCTAGAAGACAGGTGATGTGCCTACTGTTACCCCCCTTTTTCTCCAGTGAGTAGAAGAGGAGCGAGCCGCGGTCTAGATCTTTGAGAAAACCTAAGCGGCTGCGCACGTATGCCCCCTTGGCCTGGTGTTGTTTCAGGTCACAGAGGACACCCTTCCTCTCTACATACTCGCTCTGCAGGGATTGGTCCCTACAAGTGAACAGCCTCTGCTCCAGATGGAGTACCTCCCCCCGGAGTGACTCCAACTCAGCTTCGCGCTGCCCACTCGCACCCTTGGTATATTCCTGACACAGAAGTCGCAAATGAACCTTGCCCACGTCCCACCACAGTTTTAACGTGGCAAAGTCCCCCTTGCAACCCCTCCAGTCCGTCCAAAACTCCCGGATCAATGTCACGAGCCCCTGGTCCTTCAACAAAGCATTGCCAATAGGCGGCTTGTGGCGCTGTTGGCGTTAGCGCCACCGTCACAGACACACAGTTGTGGTCTGTGAACGGAGCCAGCCTAATGGCACAAGAACCGACTCGTGACATATAGTGACTAGATATATATAGTCTGTCGATCCGGGAGTGGGACACCAGACCGGCTCTCACCCTGACGCAGGTGAAACCGTCTGATGCCCCTGGGTTCTGCTCTCGCCAGATGTCCTCCAGGGAGAAGCGGGCGATGATCTCCCGCAGCGCTGACGCAGAAGGCGGGTACGGCTCTGGACTATTCCGGTCCAGAGCGTCGAGGGTGCAATTGAAATCACCCCCGAGTACCAAACACTCATCTGCGTCAACCGTCTCCAAAAACTGGGACAGTCTGGCGAGGAACCTCACTCTCTCGGGCCCTCCAGCAGGGGCATATATATTAACTAGGTTAATGATGCTACCCTGCTCTCGGACCCGGAGGTGGATTAGACGGCCTGGGATAACAGCTTTCACAAGCAGCAGCTCTGGCTGAAAAGACTCTGAGAACAGGGTCACCACTCCTCATGACGCCGATGAGAAGTGGCTGAAGAAGACCCTGCCTCTCCACTCCAGTTGCCTCTGGAGTGGTGTGAGTTTCCTGCAGGAAGCTCACAGAGTACCCTCCCTGATATAAATAGGAGAGTACCTGGAACCTGCGGAAACTGTCTTGACAGCCATTGGTATTTAGCGTGCTGATGTGCAAAGCCATTACTGCGTGTCAGGAATTGTGCGCTCCTCAGACCCTTGAGACTGCTGATAGGACACGCACATTTTATAGAATTTCCGGATGCGGAGATGCTCCGCAGTCCCAGAATTCTTGGCCCTAGTGCTGACCACTAGATATTGCTGGAGAGAGTGGAGAATAAATGACATATTCTTCCACCTCTCCAAGGCCAGCCGCACCTTCCTTTTCTTTTGTCCATGAAGGGTGCTCTCAAGGAATAGATCTATTTCCTTGACAGGGATAAACCACCCAGAATCTGATGTTCCTTCTAGTGGGTCACCCCTGGGCTCCTCTTGGCTGAGGGCTTTTACTCCATCCTCCCCGGCTGGAGTCAGTTTCCTCAGCTTTATTCTCAGGGACCCCCTCTTAGATGACACAGAAGGAGTCCCTTTAGCACCCTTCAAGGTAAATAATGGACCCTTGGATTGCTGCTGCACCCCTGTAGCTTCAGGAGTGCATTCAGGGGTAGCTGGCTGGACAGCAGTGGCTGGCATGGCTTCCTTAATGGAAGCCTTGGAGGCTTTATATGCCTCCTCTGCCAGTTCCACCGCTGCTTGCTCAGCTTGGATGGCACCGATGTTAGGGTCAGTGGACAGGCTCTCCCATGATGTTAACAGGAAAACCTGTTTTATCACCCTCCCCCATTTCCCCTTCCCCTTGTGCCACATCCCCCCTGACAGACAAATCCATGGGGTCCTGATTGGGGGTCATGCCTATATTCCCCCCTCCAGTAGTTACTCGGCCTGGGGCTCTAACAAAGCCCGAGGTACGTCACTAGAGAGTGACACTGGAGGAGGAGACTGACTGGTGCCCTTGAAGCTCAGCACCTCCGGGACACTGACTACCCATTCAGCAGGGGCTTTGTTGGGACCCCCCTCAAAGGCCAGAGGCAGAACCTGATCTTTCTTGTCTACCCCTGCCTCACTTGGAAGAGCCTCTTGCCCTTGCTTTTGCTCCAGACCCTTTTCCACATTAACCCCTATAGGGTCTGGAGAGAGAGATGTGTGGTCTGGCACCAGCTGGCTGAGCTTAATAACCGGGCCAGACAATGTCACCGGATGTGGAGGAGATGTTTTGTTCCTCTTCTTGCTTTTAGAGGGAGGTGCTCCACTATAGAGCACTTCCCACTTATCAGCAACCTCCCTGTTGGTTTTATGCTTCCTCTTCCTGGGGACGTCACTCCTGGAAGAGGAGCTGCCACTAGCTGTCTCCCCTGCAGAGGGCTTATTATCCCTCTGCTTACACTGTGCCCCCACACTAACTGATGTAATTATGGTGGGGGCAGATTGGGACTTGGGAGATGCAGCTGTGACACTGGGAGGACCGGTGACATTCTTCCCCTTTTTCCCCGTGTCTGCAGTCTTGCTAGAGACCACAGACACAGATGGCTTTTTTGGGGAAGAAGGGGGTTTGGAGGCCGTGGTGGTGGCTTGAGGAACGGCCTCCTTGCCTGAGCTCTGTGGGGGGGCTATGACCCTTGAGGTCCCCGCTGTTATGGGCTCAGCGGGGATGGGTGCTGTACTGACGGAGGTGCCATTTGCTGGGGCTGGGGCATGATGCTTTACATTAGGACAATTCCTACGTGTATGCCCCAACCCCTTGCAATGATAGCACTGCACCTCCGTAGTGCTGTAAAAAATCCTGTAGAGCACCCCCTCAAATGGAACCCCAAAAGACCCCTCTATGTTTTCTGTGCCCTGAGGCAGGCACATTTGTACCTGCCTCTTGAAAGAGAGCACATGACGAAGTGCTCTCTCTCTGCACCCCAGGGGAATTTTAATGAATGGTGTTTTTACTTCCCCTAGGGTTAGCAGGTGGGGGCGCAGGAGGGAGTCTGGTAGGAAGGGGGGCACATTAGAGAGTGTTACTTTTGTGCCCAACCCTTCCAGGGGTTCTATTGGGACATATAATCCCCCCACTGTGATCCCTCTCTGTATAAGTATGTGAGAAGCAGCCAGCGTACGGGTAAAGAAAACTGCTTTCCCGTACATTTTGCTGGCTGCTACTATAACAGAGGGGCTGATGACATTAGCTGCAGCACGCAGATAGATATCAATGCTGTAGACCCCAGACATCTGACATTTAACCCCATGCTTCCTGGTAATCTGCCCCTCAGCCCCAGCGGTGGTATTACTGGGGCCAGCAGAAACCACCTGTGACCAGGTATTAGCCACAGGGGTAGGTCTGCTGGCAGAACCACCAGGAGCTGGGGCTGCCTTATCTGCCTGGGGCCTATGCTGTGCAGTGCTGCAGCTAGGATTTTCAGGGGCCATTATTCCCCCTTTTGACCCCTGAGGCTTCTTAGTGGTCTTATCCCTCATGTTTAGACCCTTTTTTTTTTTAGATTATTTGTTTTATTTATTTTTATTTTTTGTTTTATGATTTTTTACTGTTTTCTTTTTTTAAAAATATAAACGTGTGAAAAAGAAACAAAAAGACAAAACTAAGGGAGAAAAAACTAAGGGAGAGAGAGAGATGATGTTTGGCAGTGGAAGGGTTAATGGCCTGTTGCAAGGTGTCGCTAATTGCAACAACACAGAGAACACAGAGGCTTTTTAACCCCTCTGTGTCTCTGTGTCAGATGTTAAAATAGCCTTTTAAACAAAAATTCAAATTGTTTCCCCCCCCCCACTGCCTACAAAGATGTTACTTGTCTTCTCTTCCCCCAAAACATAAAACCCAACACCAAACAAACAAAACTTTAACAAAACCTAAAAAACTTTAAAAAAAAAGTCAAAGTAAAAAAAAGTTCCAGGAGTGCATGTGAAGTGCTAAGGGAGGGGTGTGGCAAAGTATCCAGGAGACAGCTCACTCTCCTGGGATAGACAGCTGAGCCTGACCCCCAGAAAACTAAAACTTAAATTAAACTAAGAAAAATACCACAAAAACTCCCAAAAATGAACAACACTGTGCACAAAGTGCTTATAAACAGAAAGGTGTTAAAATAAAACTTGTATTTGAGGGACTAAGACCCTAAAAAGCCTTTTGTTTAGAGCTCAAGCATGCACACAACCTCTTTGCACAGTACTTGTAAGCCTGACACACACACTATGGGTAAAATGAACTTTGATTGACGGTCAGGCAAATGCACTTAGATTTAAGAAAATAAAAGTTTGGGTTTTTTAAATGTGGACTGTTGGTACCCCAAATAGATTGGATTGGTTGAACTTGGCACAGTACTTGTAAGCCTGACACACACACACTATGGGTAGTGGTCAAGCAAATGAACTTTGATTGACGGTCAGACAAATGCACTTAGATTTAAGAAAATAAAAGTTTGGGTTTTTTAAAAGTAGACAACTAGTAAACAATATTATATATGTTCGCTGTTCGCCGCGAACGCGAACATGCTATGTTCGCCGGGAACATTCCGCCGGCGAACTATTCGCGACATCTCTACTCCGAAACAGATATTTAACAATCCCTGAAATAAACGAGTTCTGGACCATCCTCTTGGGCAAGAAAGGCTTGTTTGATCTTCCCCCACAATTTCCAGATGTTATCTGTTTTATAACCCCAGAGGGGAAATCAACTAACTTCAATTCCTTTATCAGCAATTTTAAACAGAACAAAAATTCCAGGGTGTAATAAACTTTGTCCTGTCGGCGATAATTTGGTTTATCTGGGGGCCATATATACATTTAAATTTTTGCAGAAACTTTTGGGTTAACCGTTTGTTGTCACACTAACAAAAATGGCAGAAAGTGTATCTTTGTTAGTTACCGGTAATATAACAATATTACAGTGCATATCACATCATATAGTAACCCCAGCATTCACTATTTTTTTGCCCACATTACACATAAAAACAATATGTTATAGTCCTTACAACAGGTCTCATGTCCATTTTAAAAAAAATCTTTGATATTTGCAACCCAGTGTGTTAGAGTCCTAAATAACAGGGTTGCTTGTGGGGTTCAGGGGAGTTTCACTCTAGCCCCAAAAGTCAGTCATGACAATGAGCCTTTTATACAAAGTGCTTTGCATGACTGAAAGTTCACAAGCTTACAGACTAAACAATTAATGAAACAAAATGTGAAGGAATTAAAAAGGGAGAAACAAGGGCTTGGCAAGTAATTTAAAAGAGAGTAGAGGGATAATTAGTCTGTGGGGAAATCAGCTGTGAGAGAAACTTGCACTATAAAGTAACACAAATCATAAGTGGGAGGGTGTGGACAGGAGTTGGCGGGAGGGCATGTTAGATGAGTTGAGAAGGTGGTGAGTGATGCTCTAGGTCTGGAGGTAAAAGAAACTAAAATGAAAGGAACTGGCAAAGAGGTCAGTCAGGGTTTCTGCTCAGGTGGATGGTATGGAGTCCAGTGTCACAAGTTAATATGTATTCCCATCCTTTATTTATCTGTTGTCCCCCAAGCAGAGCAATCCCTCAACAGGAAGGAGTAGTTCAAGAGTAGAAATTGAATAGTTAATTCCTCCAGTTGTAAAAGCAGATAAACAGAAACACAAATGGCTTCCTCCAGCACAACATAATTGTACATAACAATTATACACCAAACGTTATATAGAACTAGCGACTTGCCCGTCAAAAAATGACGGCAATGTGATGTATATGTCTGTCAAGTTGTTTAGTTATTAATATAGATTTTTGACACTTGTAAGTATTGTGATATGAACGTATATTTTTGTAAAATGTTGATGTAATTGTTTTTTGCACATGAAATTTGTATCTGAAGAATTGTTAACTTTAATATACATTGAATGCAGAGGAAAGCAAAAAGTAAAAAGCCTTGTTGAAACGTCCCTAATTTTAACATGAAGTTTAAAATATATGTAAGCAATAACCTTCAAAGTATATATTTTTAAACTTGAACTTTATTTTTTATGTAACTTTGTAAGTTGAGAAAACATTTGTATAATTTGGAACATTATAAACAGGAACACAGTGAATACATTTTGTAACTTAATTTTGTATTAAAAGTATTAACATTTCAATGTAAAAACAGTTGAACTTTAAATTAATAAGTATTAACATGCAATTTGTATCAGAATAATTGTTAAGTTGAATATACATAGAATGTAGAAGAAGGCATACATTAAAAACTCTCCTTAGAAAGTACCTAATGAAAGTAATTCCTTACTGACCACATAAACTGGCGATAAACATTAATGTAGGTAGTAATCTTAAGATAACAGACAATATTTAGATTGTGACTTAAAAGGTGCTTGAGCTCTTAACATGAACGTTATAATGTGTTTGATGAAATAACTTGTAAATATTGTTTTTAAACTTGTAAAATTAGAAACATTAACACAGTAACTTAACATTGTAACATAATTTTTCTTAAAAATGCAAGGCAAGTATTTTGTGAAGCGAATTATCCAGAAACATTACTTCCATTAATTATGACTGAATTAAACAACAAATTGTTATGTATTTTTGAATGCTTTTAAAAAATGTTTGCATGGCTTTAGTTTGTATCCTGCAAAGTTATAGTACTTCTTAGTAGACAATGTTTTTAGTAAAAATACGTCCATCTTCTAATAAATCACCTTGACTTTCATTCTTTTCAATGTAAACTTTAATAGCCTGTGGATTTTTGCACCGTGACAATGCAACGTACAATTGACCATGTGCAAATACTGGTTCTTCCAAAAAAATACCCACAGATTTGAAAGTTTGACCTTGTGATTTATTAATGGTCATGGCAAATGCCATAATAATGGGAAATTGTCTTCTTTGAAGTATAAAAGGGAGACTACTTTCACTTGGTGCTAAATCTATTCTTGGTATGAAAACGCTCTCTCCTTTATGGGTGCCAGTTAAAATTTCAGCATCTATAAAATGGTCCTTTAATTGTTGAACAATTAATCTTGTGCCATTGCATAGGCCTTTTTTGGGGTTCATATTTCGCAGTAACATGATAATTGCACCTTTCTTTAGCTGCAAAATATGTGGTGGCATTCCAGAAGGAGTTAGAGAGTTTATGAATTCAGTCGAAAAGTTAGCCTGACTTTCATTGTCATCAGCAAGTACAGAATCAGCACTGTGATAATTTCTTTGTGGTGCATTAATTTTTTTTAAGATTTCATTATTGAGGATTAATGCATCTTTATTTTTACACGTCAGTATGACTTGGTTGGCAAGCTCGGAATATTCTTCATTATTTATGCTCCCTTCAAATATAGCCGATATAATATCTTGTTGACAAATCATATGAGGTGGGATCTCTACAGTGTCGTCAGCTAAATGTAGTATTTTTTCTGTTCTGCCTTCTCCAATTTTAATAAGCCAATCATTGAAATCATTTTGTCCTTCTGATCTCATATTTTGTTGCAGTTGAAGATGGGTAAAATGTTTCCATAGTGTGCTTGACTTGATACAGGTTTCGATAATGTCAGTTCGATTTCCATGTACAACAACAGGTAATGTTTGTCTAAAATCGCCACCCAACAACATTACCTTTCCACCAAATGGAAAAATATTATCCATGACTTCACGAAGCAAACGGTCAATACATTGGAGGGCATAGCATGACATCATTGTGGCCTCATCTATTATAATTAATTTACATTTCTTCAGTTTCTTTGCTTGTAAGGATGTCATGCGAATATCTGACACAGAATTTTCTAAAATAGGCACTGGCAGTTTAAATCCACTATGAACAGTTCTTCCACCTTCTAATAAAAGTGCAGCAATTCCAGTAGTGGCAAACGCCATTGCTATTTGTCCTTGTGCTCGTACTGAACTCATTAATAAATTGTACAAATAGGTTTTTCCTGATCCGCCAGGTCCATCAAGATAGAAATAACGCTCTGTCACCATGTCATCATCTATTGCATTTTTAATGGCATGAAATGCTTGCAATTGTAGTGTATTTAAAGTTGCAAGTCTTTCTTGTGTTCTTTCTGCTTGTAGTTGAATTTCATAGTCTTCAAAGTTGATGTCATCTATAAGACCTGGATCAGGCAAATTAAAACTTGCACAACTTAATCCATGAGTTAAAAATACTTCTTGGATTTCCATTAACGCTTTTAAGTGTGCAATGGGTTCATTGTATCGTCGCATAAAGTCTTAAGCCATATTACTTTTAAAAGTCTCCCACAAAGCTAATGCATTTGGAGCATTTGAGAAGATACAAATAAAAGCAAATTGTTCTTTCATCTGTCGTGGCATTTGACATTGTGCTGCTTCTTCTAAACATCTTTCCCACTCTGTATCATCAGCGAGTAAGTTTCTATGTCTTGCAGCTAAATGGAAGGATTAATATAAAATGTCATTAACAGTTCTTAATTGTTCAAAACGTTGTGCTCCTGGAACATTTAAAAGTAATATCCGTAAGCAAAAACGTTCAACATCTCTTGGACTGACTGTGTAAATTCGTGGAATGATTTTATTGCCTCTGGTTTTTCTTGGTCTCCATAATCCATTTACAAAAACATAGTGATATGGAATTTCAATATATAAGTATTGTGTTGCTTGAGCATCATTTGAATTTAATGCAAACCATGCAGTTAGTGTAGTGTGACGATCTTCACTTTGGGCCAATGCATTCATTTCATTTCCAGCATGGAAATAGACTAAATGTCGTTGTGGCAAATGTACTGCTAATCTATATACTGCATGTGATCTATCATGCATTTCAAATTTTAAAAGCCGCCACATAGCTTCTGGCGCACTGACATAGCGAGCATCTACATGAGATGCAAGTTCATCATGTACTAACTCACTACATTCAGGGTTGTCTGCATTTTTGACGACTACAGTAGCTGCATCATAGCCTTTGTAAATATATTTGTAGACATATTTAATGGATTTGATGGAGGTGCATGCTTCTACGTTGATGTGGGCGTTGTACTTCATGAGTAAATGTGGATTGTAGGGTACTACATATCTATTGTCAACTTTTTTTCCACGAATAATGGCACTATCTCCTTCTCTTCTTTTATAAAGTGGATATCCATCACAATTTGCATATGTTTTGTCTCTATAACCTTTCGGAAAATCTTTTGAACATTTATTATTTTCCATACATGGTGATTGTGGATTAAGGTCTCCACAGGGTCCATGAATCATGCGATGAGTAACAATCTCATATAGTCTACCATATAGTTCTGGATCTGGTAGTTCAGCAACTATGACTGCATCCACTTTGTCCGAAGTATCTAATTTATCTTTCTCTTGAAGTATTATCAGAAGATGTGCATGTGGAAGGCCTCTTTTTTTAAATTCAATGGTATATACATAAGCAAGACATTTGCCAAAGAACTGATTTATATTGAAGTCACGTATTAATTCATTTAATTTGATCTTAAAAACTCTGGCTACTAAATCTGGTCGATCAGAAGCAGTTTGTCCAAGAAGTAGATTTTGTGTAATTTCTGGCCATTGTGGATTACATGTAAATGTCAGAAATAAATCTGGTTTTCCAAATTTGGTCACAATAGCCATAGCATCATTGTATCTTTCTCTCATATTTCGAGGAGATCCTTGAAAGAAAGATGGTAAAATGATGGCTTTGCCAGCTGTCATGTCTCTGCTTGTAGCCACGTCAGCAACATAGTCCATGAGTCCACAATATTGTTCTACACGTAGTTTATCTTGTTGATATTTTATAAAGTTTAAATTATTTGCCTCAGCTTGCAAATATGAATCAATAATCCATTGTTGTGTTAGTTTTCCACCACATAAAATCGGATTAAATTCATGTCTAATGGCAATTTGAGCTACTTTAAATTCAAGCATAGAAACATTATTTCGGATTCTGGCTTTAGCATTTGGGTAACTGGGAAGTGTTAATTTTGGTTGCCAACCTTCTTCTCCATGTGGGAAAAAGATGGGATATGTCATTGGATCTAAATTTGGACTTAAGATATTAATATTAAATGGTTGCTCGTCATTTTTGGGATATACTCTAATGTCTCTTTGAAATGGTGGTTCTCCTTTATCATTCTGAAAGACCATTGCAACCTCATTTGATGTTGGCAAGTTATAACTACGTTTATCAGTATGTCTGTATCTTTTAAGCACCATATTAACCTTTGGCATGGGTAATTGATGTCTTTGTGCATGAAGTAGTTGTTCATTTTCTACTTCTGCCAATTTTTTGTAAGCTTTACTGTAGGGATTGTTGTCCATAATGTTATTTAGCTCTATGAAAACACTGGGTAAGCATTTTTTATTTTCTTCCATCTGCATACGTTGGTCAACAGCTTCCATTGTATCTAGGACATATAGTTGAGCGAATTTTCTTTGCTCTCCTTCCTCTGGATGTAAATGTGAAGTCTGATGATAAATTTGGCCTTGGACTTTAAAACAGTAAGGACCATGTCCTGGTACATTAGCAGCCAATGTTGCCCCCATAGATGCAAATGATATGGCACTATTGTAGGATCTTATGTTTGTCTTAAAATTTTTGTAGTTTGGAAAAGTAGGTTCAGTCATAATATTTTGTAAATAGATTGGAAATTCTTTCCTTTCTGGAAGTTTGAACTTGCCTTTTTGACAACAACTAATAAATTGGCCATCTCTGGGTCTCTCCTGTTTAAAATAATAAGCCTCACAAAATTGACATTGAGTACTCATGTCCCCACAAGTATGAACCTCTACTGCTAAAGACTTGAGTAAAGGACAGTTTGCAAAGCATATAGGATTTTGACTTTCATATTCATCAGGTGAAAAGTCATGATATGTTTGAACAACAGGTTCTAAATGTTTAGTTTTTTTCGCGGCTTTTCTTGGTATATGTTGTCCTTGTTTTGTTGAAATGTCCTGTAAGGATTCAGTAACAGGTTGTAAATGCTTTGTTTTTGTAGTTGCTTTTTTTGTTCTGTCTTTAATTGTATCTTGTAAAATGTCATCTGATGTTTGAGGAACAGGTTGTAAATGCTTCATTTGCTTTTTATTTTTTTTTGTCGTATCTTTCATTTTTGCAGCTGATAGTCTTTTATTTGCAAGTCTTTTGCGTTCTTTTTCTCGTCGAATTTCTTTCTCCTCTGGTGTCTGCTGGGCGGCCCATCTCTCTTGTCTTTCTCTAGTTTGACGTCTTTTCTTCTCTTCTTTGGTCTCGTTATCAGCCATATTAATCTGTAAAGGCAAAAAAAGAAATGTAATTGTGTATATTTAAATTTGTAATTCCTGTTAAAGATTATTGTGCACAATTGGGAAAACAAAATTTAAATCATTAATGTATCAGTTCTATTTAGTTAAAAGTTATAATTCCTGGCATCATTGAATAACAATTTGGCCAATGGAATAGTGCTGTAAATAAGCAGTTAACATATATTTTTTAAATAATTTTTTAGTTCTTGAAAACCTTGTTTGTGGATAGATGTTTACCACTGACAAACTTCTTTGCTCGAAAAAACATTGATGTGGTTATTGAGCTTTGTATTGCATAGTGGCAATTTAAATAGAATAAGGAAGATATTAATTTTTATTTTTTTTTTTTCTGTTGACACGGATGCAAATGAAAGATGTTTCTTTAGTTTTCTCCTTTTGTACTTATTATACTGTACCTTGGTTGAAGTGTGATTTAAATCCGAATGTTTGTTGGTCCTCGGTTGAAAATCGTTGTTCAATGGTGTGGTCCTCTGTTGGAAGTCCTCGTCCGATGGTGTGGTCCTCTGTGTAAAATCTTGGTCCTATGGTCTGGTCCTCTGTTGAAAGTCGTGATACCGATGGTGTGGTCCTGTGGCGATAGCCCTCGTCCGATGTTATGGTCCTCTGGCGATAGCCCTCGTCCGATGTAGTGGTCCTTTGGTGAAAGTCCTGGTCCGATGGTCTGGTCCTGTGTTGAAAGTCCTCGTCCGCTGGTCTGGTCCTGTGTTGAAAGTCCTCGTCCGATGGTCTGGTCCTGTGCTGAAAGTCCTCGTCCGATTGTCTTCACGCAGTATCTGTTGTAATATAAAATAGAAAATGTTGTTTGAGTGAAATGTCTTTTAAATAATTAAAAAATGTATTAATTTTGGTGTATTGTATCTGTTATGTTTATTTTTTTCTATTTTATTTTATTTTAACTTAATGTACAATACCACGACTTTTGTTATTCTTATTTAAGGTTCTTAGTAAGGCTTGTAGGTTGTGATATATTAAAGAAGAATATTAATTTATTTTGCTATGTGTTTGTGTGTTTTTTTTTTGGACAATCCTGTTTTGTGCACACCACTTGTGGTATAGTTATTTAAGCTTCATTGTAATGGTTATAGGTTGTTAAACATTAAAGAAGAATCTTAATTTAGTTTCCTATGTGTTTGTGTGAGTTTTAGTACAATACTGTTTTGTGCGTACCACTTCTGTTCTAATTATTTATGCTTCTTTGTAAGGCTTCTAGGTTGTTAAACATTATGTAAGAATAAGAATGTAGTTTGCTATGTGTTTGTGGTATTTTTTTACAATCCTGTTTTGTGCACACCACTTGTGGTATACTTATTTAGCCTTTATTAGGATGGTTATAGTTTGTTAAACATGAAATAATAATATTAATGTAGTTTGCTATGTGTTTGTGTTAGTTAGTTACAATCCTGTTTTGTGCACACCACTTGTGCTAAAGTTATTTAGTCTTGATTGTACTGGTTATAGGTTGTTAAACATTAAATAAGAATGTAAATGTATTTTCCTATGTGTTTGTGTGTTTTTTTGTACAATCCTTTAGGTGCGCACCACTTTTGTTATTCTTATTTGGGCTTCTTTGTAAGGCTTATAGGTTGTAAAACAATGAATAAGAAAGATAATTTAGTTTGCTATGTGTTTGTGTGAGCTTGTTCCAATCCTGTTTTGTGTGTACCACTTTGTGTGTACCATATGTTGCATAGTTTGTCCCTCATTCAATTGCATTTTTTCCAATGTAATAGTACTCTAAGGCCCTCATTCTATTATCGGCCGTAAATCGGCCGTAAGGCTGCGATTCCTTGCGAGGGTTCAGTTAACTCGCGATTCTATTATACGGCCCCGCAAGGATCTCCTTTTACGGCCGGCCGCATATCTTTGAACCGGCCGTAATCTGTGAAATATAAAAACTGAAAAATAAATTCAAGCCTGCACTGTACAGCTCTGTAAATGCTAGGGATCATATTGGGGGACATGAGGATTAAAAGGAACCCACTCTCAAGCTTGCACATCTGCCCAAACCCGAGTTCAAATTAACTGTTTATTTTCCGGCTGCGGCGTGGGCGTGTCTGAAGTGCTCCAAGCACTCTGGACTTTTTACATGGATATTTTACGGATATTAAAAATAAAATATTTTACGGATTTGAGTACAGGATAATTATGTGCTATTTTTTCTAACACCTAAAATCCCTTTATAGTCTTCTCAAAGTGCAGGATGGCTTTATTTGAGCTATTTTATGTGCTTAATTGGTGCTAGCGAGACCTCTTTCCTGCAAGTAACTGCGGCTCGTTTTTAGCCTTGCAGACAGGGTTCCCGGAGCAATTGAATTGCAAAACTCTTGTGGCCGTTTTAGATCAAAGGCTTTCCTCCGGCGCGATCGGCCGCAAGAGATAGCAAGGCACCGGCCGCAAGCCTGCCGGAATCCCCGGCCGTAAGGGAATAGAATAGCCGAATAGCTTGCGGCCGGTCCTTGCGGCCCCGCAACGGCTGCGGCCGATAATAGAATGAGGCCCTAAGGCCCTCATTCAATAGCAATTTTGACAATTGAATAGGGGTCTAAATAAGCACATCACATATATTTTTTAAAGAAGTTTTTAGTTATTAAGCATCTATCCAAAAGCAAGGTTTTCACTAACGAAAAACTTCTTTAAAAAATATATGTTATGTGATTATTTTGATCCCTATTGAATTAGCAAAATCGCAATTGAATAAGGGCCTAAATGTGCTTATTTAGAGCCATATTCAATTGGGCAAAATAGCAATAGAATGAGAGGCTTTGGTTGCTGCATTTGTTATATTGTCGGGTCCTCATTCAATTGCGTTTTGGTCAATGTAATAGAGCTCAATATGACCAGAGAGCATATTTTTTTACAGAAGTTTTTAGTTAGTGAACTTGTATCCAAAAGCAACGTATTCACTAACTAAGAAGTTCCTTTAAAAAATATGGTCTGTGCTTATATAGAGCCCTATTGAAATGGGCAAATCACATTTAAATGAGGCCCTCGGCCATTAAAGATATATAGGTCCTCATTCCATTTGAATTTTGCCAATTGAAGAGGGCTGTATATAAGCACATAACATATTTTTTGACCGAAGTTTTTAGTTAGTGAAGACCTTGATTTTGTATCGAAGTTCATTAACTCCAAATTTCTGTATAAAAAATATGTTATGTGCTTATATAGCCCTATTCAATTGGCAAACTCACAATTGAATGAGGCTCATGGTTCGTTTCTTTTTTATACTTAATACTTTACCTTGATTGAAGTGTCGAATGACAGAGTCCCCTCCTGCCAATCTTAATGCGCAGGTCTTCTTGTAGTGAAATAGTTGAAAAAGAAAGTGAAATAGTTATTTGTATATTTCTTATTTTTCATGTAGCAAAGCATGGCCTTTTGAGCATGTAATGTCTTGTTCTATCTTACCTGTTCTTCTTTGTTGGTGTTCTTTAAAAGGGATTGTGCTTCACAATGCACGGTGCAAATTGTTGACTGACGCTGTTGATGCAGAGTCTGTTTGAATATTAAAAGAAGTAGAAAGATTCAGCTTTATGTGATGTATTGAATTGCAGTAAATTAATGTAATTTAAATATACTTCTGTAATTATTTTCAATTGACCTTATTTTTTGGTGTGGGCTACACACATATGTCACATACATGAAGCACATTTCCATAGTTTAATGTAATTATTTCGTGTGCGTGTGACATATCACTATACATGAATCATATTTTAATTGTTAAATGAACCTTATTTTTTGTTTTTTCCAACACACATAAATGTGTGTGTGTGTGAGATGTAACTATAGATGATACATATATGTGCGTGTCACATATCAGTATACATGACTCATATTTTAATCTTAGAATTTTTCTTTTCTAATGTCATTTAAATGTAGTTGTTTAATTATTTTGTTTTAAGATCATTTTGTTGCAGTGGCAATACACATAAATGTGCGTGTCACATGTCACTATACATGATACACATATATGTCCGTGTCACATGTCACTCTACAGTCACTATACATGATACACATATATGTCCGTGTCACATGTCACTCTACATAAACCTCTTTTTGATATTGAATTATTTTTATTTTATTTTTTGTTAAATGAACCTAATTTTTTTTAGTCCTGTCTTGATAATAAAATGTAATATATTATAGCTTACCTCTCAGTTGTAATTTGCACAGTGTAAAGTAGTAAATTATGAAAGAATTGTCTTCTCAAGTAAAAGCAGCAGTTATCTATGAAGTAACTCCTTTCATCACCTGAGGAGAAATGTATTTTTTTGTGTAAAATAGGCAGTATTTATAAACTTGTAGAAAATTATGGAAAGTTAGACCGTTAGAACGCAATACGCATGCTCTATTTGCGTTCCAGCTTACAATTTGCGTTCCATCCGCCATTTTGTGCGTAGTAGTGGTCAAAATGGTGTTTAATCTGATTGTGATACGTTCCGCATAGTATGTGTTTCATTATTGCGAGTAAGTGTAGTATAGTTAAGTCTTAAACCTCGTTTTCGTTTTGTTCGTCGGCCATTTTTTCTCTCGCTTAGCGAATGTATTAGTGTCTAAAGTGTTTTATTTTTATTTAAATGAAGGTGTTACTTGTTTTTTTGAGGTGCTGGATGGTTGCTCTTGCTGTAGGTAATCTTTTTATGTGTGTGTTGTGTGTATTTATTGTGTTTTAAATGTTTGTATGTCGGCGTGTTGCGTCCGATGTTTGCGAGGTCGTAATGGGGGTAACGTGTCTCGTATGGTGTTTGCGTGTGTAGCCTCGTTTTAGTTTTGTTCGTCGGCCATTTTTTGTGTCGCTTATCAAATTGTTTACTGTCTAAACTCTTTTATTTCGAGTCAAATGAAGGTGTAAGTTGCATTTTTTTAAGTCGTGGGTGCTCCCTCTTGGTGTAGGTAAGGTTTTTATGTATGTGCTGTGTGTATGTATTGTGTTTGAAATTTTGTAATGTTCGCGAGTTGCGTCCGAGTGTTGCGAGGCCGTAATGTGTGTGAACGTGTGTCGTATGTTGTTTGCGAGTGTTGTAATGTGTGTGTCGTGTTCTTTGGGTTGCGACGCGAACTTTGCGAGGGTCGCAGTTGCTGGCATGGAGCGCCTTTGGCATCTTGGCCCCTTCACGGCCCTTAGTGAAGATATTTTATTGTAGAGAGATTCCAGGAGCAGCCACATAATGTTTGTGTATCTCTGTCCTGTGTCATTTCTATATAATATACTGATTCATTTTTAGAATAAAACTCCCAGACTCGCTAACATCTGTGGATAGTGATAGTGCAGGGACTGTTCTTCCTGTGCTACTTCATTAAAAAGCCACACAAGTCGCTGAAAGCAGCTTTTGCTTCTGTCTCCCATATTATAACCTCATCTGACTCATACACCAGGTCTCAGCACAGAGTAAACTGATTTAATTCCAGATAAATAGAGCCCAGAATATACCCTCTGAGCTGGAGCTTGTCTGGTAAGAGACTCCTGAGACAGATTATTTAGGTGGCGGGTTTACACTGAGTGACAGAATCAGTGATTAAATTATCATTTATATGTTAACACAACACCGATAATTACCACCTACTGTTTTTTCACTGCATTTATATATC
This sequence comes from Discoglossus pictus, assembly GCA_027410445.1. Taxonomy (NCBI): domain Eukaryota; kingdom Metazoa; phylum Chordata; class Amphibia; order Anura; family Alytidae; genus Discoglossus; species Discoglossus pictus. The sequence goes on from CM050169.1 coordinate 96,769,472, forward strand.
ATGTGATTAGATCAATAAAAAATCCATAAATGTTCTTATCTGTGTAACATTACAGGATGAGCACTGCTGGGGGAACCTTTCTGATAACTACAAAAGAGAACTGTGGGCTGTAGAAACTAATAGCCCCATTCTATTGAGGATCATAAGTCTAAAAAAATAGGACTTACGTTTGCAGGCCTGCTGCGGCCCCAATTTAAGGTGCTATTCAATTGGGCCCGCAGCAGGTCCGCAAACGTAAGCCCTACTCTCGACAGTGGCATTTGAGGGCTTGAACATTATTGCGAACGCAAGCCCCGTAACTTGTCAGTGTCCGGAATGGTTAAGATGTTGGTCACAATTTGCGGCCCATGCGCAGCGAGGTCCACAACTGCAAGCTTCGCAAAGCGAGCAGTCGACTGCGAGCCTGGCAAAGCTAAGGCGAGCCGTTACGGGCCACAACCACGAGGCCCACAGGACTTAGCCTGCAATGAGAGACAAAGGTGCTCATTGCAGCCTTGCGATAAGCACCACAGGCGCTCATCGCCAGTGGCACCAGACTTAGGCTGCAATGAGTGTTGAGTGCGCTCATTGCAGGGCTCGTGATGAGTGCCACTGGTGCAGGAATTAGGACCGAAACCCGTACATGCACTATGCACCTCGCAAAAATCCAACTTTAACGGCTGAACCACAGAACTTGAAAGACCTGAAAATAACAACAAATATGCCTCAAATGAATTTACACTTTCACACACAGCCCAGTGGGAGAGGCAGGGAGCCTGTGAGTGCGGTTGTAAGTTAATTTAAGCCATATTTGCCATTTTTAACTATCGAAAATCGCCTAAGCGAGAAAAAAAATGGCTGACGAAAAAACGCAACGCGACAAAAATGAGGCAGAAAGACGTAAGACTAGACCGAAGGACATAAAACTGGCCCGTATAACGTAAAAACGAGCCCTAAGCAGTAACACTTAACACAAGCCAGTAACGCTTAATCCAAGCTACTAACATTTACCACAAGGCAGTAACACTTAACCCAAGGCAGTAACACTCAAGCGCGATGTCTATAAAGTACACAGGGTGAGAGGCCAAAGTCGCTCATCGTGGGGCTCACAAGGAGCACTGAATTGCTAGAAGTCGCAGCTTGGAGCCCCTAACTCGATCGGAGCCCGCAAACGAAAGGCAATTGAATAGCAAAGTAGCTAGCGATGTCTACTTCCGACCCGAAACTCAAAATCGCAGCAATTGAATGACGCTATATAGGTATAATTACAGTTAAGCAAATCATTTATTTGTAATAAGTTTACCGAGTGTCACTGAGCTAATCTCATTCTCCAAGGTTCCCACCTACTTAATATACTCAGACAGGAGACCCAATAAGATGACAGCAGCGATTGCCAGGATTACATACAGTTACATAAAAAAGTAAATCATTTTACAATTATTTTTATATTTGTATCTTATTATAAGTTTTTCCCATTATCAATATTAGTTCCCTATAATAGCATTACAAAAAATATATTATACTACGGCTCTTCTTAAAAGTTTTCCAGGTCAGTATTGTTTCTGCTTGGAAGCTCCTGTCAGCCTTACACATATATACAGTGTGCTTATTTGAGGAAATAGGCTTGATAATAAGAAAATGCTTTAAGAAAGTAATAATTATTTCATGTATTGCCAACTAAATGTAATTATTTTATTGGGGCTGCTATTGCCTGATTTGTTCAGCTGCTTTCCCATAACGGAGGGACGTTGTGATTGGTTATATTTCCATTATTCCTACAGAAAGCATTTATACTACACATTGTAATAAATCATCCCTAAGGATATACATCGATTTCAGAATAAACCTCAGAGAACTTAAGTAACTAAATAACTTGCATGACCGGTTCAGCTTATGGTGAGGACATAAGACGGTCATTGATTGATTATGTACGTATATTTTTTGGACTACCGTAATCTGATAGCACAGTAAGTAAGGCTGCAGTCTGGGGTGCTGACAGTTGTGGGATCAAATCCTCATATAGACTGATATTATACTAAATTAGAAAAATTCAGGTTCCTTCATTTATAAAGTAATTTTTTTCTTTGTATTTTACTCCAACCCTTTATTTACATGATAAGACCTCTAGACCACAAACTGAAAGCCGTACAGTGCAATCATCTCAGGGCCATTGGGCACAGTGTGAGGACTGGAGATAAGTGCAGATGTGGAGAGCGATGGACTCATAGTGCTGACAGGGAGCTCTCTGCTAACTGTTGGCTGAATGTGTCTCTTGTCACCCACTGTGTAAGGGATGCGAGATCTTGTCACTTAGTGAGAGACCTGAGCACACAGACTTAATATCAAGAGCTGCAAAGTCTTCATATGAATGGGGCAGTAAATAGTACATTTGTGTTCCGATTTGGACATCTAAAAATAAGTTACACTTACGTCCTGCTCAGAATTCAGAGAAATAGTTATTGCACTGCACTTTGGGAAACTGGTCGGGGACATGCAAATGAGTCCATAATGCATTTTCACTCTTTAATTTAATAACACTTGATACATGGCTCCTTTTTCCTGCTATATAACCCAGCTTGGAAATATAGTATAGGATGGATTATACACAAGTAGGAGACCTACCGTACGCACAGTCAGAACTGTTTCAACCTTAAATGGAGCTCATCGGATACATCTTCCTGCTTTAGAGGGGTCACCTCGACACAGCAATCAGGTTCTACAGGATCACCCAGGAGGTCAGGACTCTCATCCATATTTATCACAATTGGCTTGTTATAAACTCTGAATGTTCTTTTAATAAGTGGACAATAAAATGATTATTTCCATAGAGAGGGAAGAGGAGACATATTGTACAGTACAGAAAAAAGGAGATAATACAAAGCGATTCACTGCAGGACTTTAGTAGCTTTAGTAACATAAAAACTGTGTATGTGGCTAACTTGAAAATAAATATATACTTTTTTTTATTTTTAATCTATTAAAGGGCCTCTGATGTGTTATTTTTAGAAATGTACCATTCTGAAGAACAAAACTTAAAACTATGCAAAATGTTTTTGGAATAAAAAATAAAGCAATAATGTATCATTTGTATGTGCAATTATGTTGCTGTGGGACTTACCTTTTTTTCTGGTAATCGACTTCCTGAAGTGGGAAGGGAGTTTAAATACATGGAAAATGTTATCATCACAATGAAGATGTGGCATCTATAAGTGCCAGGGCTTTCACTCACAGTAATGGAAAGATCATGGACACACCATAACTGCAGGAAAGAATATTTTGATATAAAAAATAAAAAGGCAAAGGTTGTTTTTATGTATTTATTTATTTGTTTACTTTCTAAAAACATTTTGCCCTCTATCACTTTTAGTTAATTCAAAGACCATATAGAAAAATGTTGCCCATATTGGCAATTTAAACAATGAAATATGACAAACTATTCAGACCCAGCACCTCAGGCATGACAGTCTGTAATACTGTTTTACCATTCAAGGGGATTTGTAAACATGTAACATTATCTCCTTTAGGATCCCTGCACAGATATATTATTATTGTTGTTGTTATTATTATTATTGTTAGAATAATAATAATTATTATTATTATTATTATTAATATTATTATTATTAGCGTATCATTTATTTGTAACACACCAATATATTCTGTAGGGCTGTACAATGGTTGAGTAAAAAGAAAAACACAATATTAAAAAAATGGAAAAAATAAAGAGTCAGTTGTCAAAAACTGTTCCAGGTCATAAATATAGATTTATTGATTTCTGTCCATGATAGTAATACTTTCACTCTCCAACAAGCTATGGTTGTTTTGTCATGTTTCAGTCATGTTCAACTCTCTGTGACCTCATGGACCATTGCAAACCAGGTCCATGGCCGTGCTGATCCACTTGGTTTTCATGACAGAGCTACTGGAGTGGGTTGCCAGTTCCTTCTCCAGTCAGCCACAGCATACAGCTCCTGGTAATCCTAGATGGTCTCCCATTCAAGTACTGAACCTGCTTGGCTTTAGGGTGGTGTGACCACTTGGTTACCTGACTGGAATCAAACCCAAGTCACAGTGGTGAAAGCACCAAATCCTAACCACTGGACCACCAGGGAACCCAACAAGCGATGGAACATGTCATTAAGCCCCAAGGCTGCACCATATAACATGTTATATGTTATATCATGTTACACATATTCACAATTCAATTCAAATTCTCACTTTATATATTTTCTATGGAAATTATTTATTAAACAGGGTTAACATTTCTACTAAAGAAAACAGGGTATAATCCTAGTTAAACAGGCATGTTTTGATATAACATTAAAGAACCATGTTAATAAAATCTTATAAATATCATTTGGCTGAATTCAGTGTTAGTTTTTTTGTATTTTTCTATTTTACTGTAAGGTCCACATGTGCCTGTTTGATCTCCCCCTAATCCTAAAGTAAACCATTCACAAGGCAAATATCATCTCTTATCATTAGCCTTGTGCACTCTGGTACTGCTAGATAGTGTCCTAATGTAAACAGCCCATGAGCTTGTACTGAGAGTGGGACAGAACTAGCTCAAAGAGGACAAGATTGATTTTTACAACATTCCAAATAAATTATTAAAACAATTATACTGACATTTTACAAATGTAAGTTCAAATGCTGTCATTATTATAATATTTTACTGTGATTATATAATTTTTTTCTTTATCAATATTTTTTACAGTTTTTGGTAAATATAACCAAAACATTTTTTTATAGATACAAACTTACATTATCACTTATTCTCCATATTTGGTCTGTTATAATTGAAGATCTGTTGATAAAATCAGTACAGGTTGTAAAAAAAAAAATCTCAGTGTAAAATTAACCTAATCATATAATGTAAGACAATGGGAAGTCACTGAGTTATGTTCCTGGCCCCACTCAAAACTGACATAAGAAATATAATATAATTATATTTAAAGCTATGAAGTTAATGCTACTAGTGTAAAAACAGCATTTTATGAATATCAAGCAATTAAATACAGCATAAAATAATCAAAATAATTTATTCAATTTAATGGAATAAAAAAAAAAAAATGTACATTTGTGTGGATATGTTCGAAGTAGAGACCAAAAGTTTATGAAAGTGCCAATGTAAGGCCCCTGCAATGCTCTATTTTGGCAATGGCAATAAAAGTAGGTGAGGAGGATAAATACCCTCCCCTACAGAAAATGAAACCAAACTATTCACTGGAAGGTTTGATCAGGAGGCTAAAAATCAAATGACAGGATTCCCTAGAGAAGACACTGATGCTGCATTAAAGGCAAGAAAAATGTGGTGGCAGAGGAGGATATGGATAAATGAGGTCTATAGAGCACTGAACATGAGCGTTGACTGGCATGCTATGGTCCATAGGGTCATGGAGAGTTGGATATGACTGAACGACTAAAAAACAACCGTTGATTGAAACTGCCTTACAACTTAATTTCACTCTGAGATTTAAATTGCATGAACCATTTGTTGTTACCTAGAAATGTCTCATCACCATCCTCTTATTTCTTACCTCCACTTCTCTTACTCAATAGACTTGGGGACTCTTATCAACGTAATCAAAACATTTTTCCTGAAAACTCGCAAACTGACACAACAGAATAGTAGCAAGTGAACTGATTATCTCGTGCCAACTCATTCATGATTGGAATATAAGTTAGGAATAGACCTCATTTCTGATTGGCTGTGTTTTATTCTTTACAATATTTTGTTGTAGTTCAGTCATTGAGTCATGTCCGACTATCCAAGGCAGATCCAAGCTCTAGAATTTCCTGCCTTATGGAGTTGATGGACTTTGCCCACTGAAGAGCAGATTAGGACAGTTATGTTGATCCTGTAATCAAGTGGTTCCAATTCTTATACTGATGATCCTGGTATGACTGTTGGGCCAGTGGCAGAACTAGAGAATGGTGGGTACTGCTGCAGAAAAAGTTTTGCCCCCCCCCCCCCCAAGGGTTGTAAAAAATTTTTTGTGCTGGGCCTTGCCGGAAACATATAACTCATATAACCTCCTCCACGCCAGATCCCTTCCCATAACTGTTCCTATCCTGAAGACCCCTTCCCATAATAGCAAACCTTCCCAAGACCCTTACCCATTACTGCTTCACCCCCATTTCTGACAATGTGTTATGCTCAACTTGGGGCATGCTTTCACTGCATGATTTGCACATGCAGATTACTGCTTGGATCTGCTAATATAAATAAACTATTCATTGGTTGTTGGTGGGTTATACCATGCTGCTAGATGGGTGAAAAATATATTTCATTGATTGATTCACAAATATAAAAGCTGTATCTGGATATATTTCTGTCAGTAGCCGTCCAGTGAGTGAATTAGTGGCAGCCATGTTGGTTTTGTTACTAATCCACATTTTTTATTATAAACTCTGAGAAGAAAATTACCAGAGGGCTCTGTTTTTCTTGGTTTCATGCCTGAGTTTCAGAGTGAAAAGTGCTATGTGAGTATGATTTTCCACAACATATTTGGAGCTTGGATTGCACTCCAGTCCATAAAATAACACCCCAAGCTTCAGAATTTCATGTGAGCAGCTGTTTGATTATGGTTTGGTCATGCGTACTCCCTCCATGGGAAACTGCATACTTGTATGGACTGGAGTTGTGAAAATTACCTCAACCAGACTCATACTCTTGATTTAAAATGTGTGTTTTTCATTTTTTTGCTAAAGTGTTATATTTTCATTGTAAAATACGCATGGTGTGTTTATTTGTTGTTAGATTGTTAAAGAAAAGTATTGTTAGATGCATCCTGTTGAAATATTTATGAATGTCCTGTATCTTTTAAAATTGTTAGTAGAGAGAGATAATTACCTATATTTTTCCCTAACTTTGAAGTTGGCAACAGGCCTAGAAAGAGGGAAGATAAGAGTATAGAGTATTTTTAGTTGAAGGTAGACAATTAAAATTAACGAGAGTTGAAATTAGTTTTCCATACAGCTTAAAATGGAGCCTGAAGACGTCAACAGAGAGACTGTATTAAGTCACAGAGAGACATAATAGGGGGGCTGCCCTCCTAAGTAATGTATGATAGCGGTTTGAAATTGTTTGAGTTGGCACATCACCCAAACTTACCAACAGAAATTAAATGAATGTTACAAGAATGTTATACTTGGAAAATGTTTGTGAGTAAGAAACGGACTTGGGAAGAAAAATAAATTATTTTGTGTGAAAAAATAAATCAGTAATAAGTTATGAAATTAGAAAAGAATCTGTTTAATTTTACATTCTGTGGGAATTTAATAGTAAGAAATGGTTTGTTATGTTATGTAGTCATGTTTCAGAAACAGTTAAGAAAAGAAGGTTTTATAATGTAGTGATCATTTTCTGTAGTATCATCTTTGCCCAAGTGCCTTTATAGGCCACTCCTTTCCCCAGACGGTTTCCACCTACCTTAGTAATCTTAAAGTTACAGAGCATAAAGTAAGAATAGACCCTTTGAAGATAAAATAAAGTGTTATAATTAGTTATTTATGTAGATCAGATTACTGTGCACAGAGTAATTGTACACCTGCCCACCTAATCAGAAGTATTGTGTTGATATTTACTTCCCCCGGACCTACTTTACTGTGGTCTCAGGTGTTTTGCATTTTTTTCACCAGCATTAGCTCAAACCCTATTGCAACTGTAATAATGATTTTTGTAATGGAAATATGGGTAAGAAACAGTTCTTTTAGTACTTAATATGACAAACATTGTGTATTTATCCCCATAGAGTGTAATTTGAGAAGTTCATTTTATATTATATATATATTTTTACAAGTTTGGTGGCCAAATATAGTTGCTTTTGTTTTGCTTTGATTCCTTTTGGTTTAATTATATTTAATATATATATATATATATATATATATATATATATAAATATATATATTATTCGCTAAGTTAGTTGTTTTTATTTATGTATTTATTTTTTTGGGGGGTTCTTACAAAGTAAATAAAAACTTTTATGCAGATGTAAAATTTTGTGAGCTCACAATTATGTAATTGTATGTTATGTGTTGTGTCTTGTGTCTGAATTTGTCATGGATCCTTTGTTTATTTATATTATCGGCAGATTTTATGCCGGCAAGAAATTTTCCAAGTGGACAGAGGGGGTGCTTAAAACCTAACATAAGACTCTGTGTTAGATGTCGGTGGTGGACTGTGGAAGGAGCACATTGAACATGACTTTTTACAGAGTTAGACATTTCTGAAAGAAAACAGGATGTTTAAACTAGCCCCATCCAAGTGGGTAGAGCTTAGTGATGTTGAGAATGTCATGCCTAATGACCCACCCACTCCTTCCGGCTCCACCTCTAACACCTCACAGCCTATGTGACAGCAACCAGCCACTCCTGGAGCAAGCCAGGGCCTTATGCTAAGATTAGAGAGGAGGGGTTTGGAGTGTATATGACAGCTGAAGCAAAGATAAAGGGTGGGGGGGCTTGTTTAAAGTGTGGAATACAGAGTTTAGAAATGTTCATGTGTGTCTCTGTATATGGATTTTTTTCTATATGATCAGATACTGGGGTTGAAGTGAATATGAAGTAGAATTGATATAGATATTTTAACATGTAAAGGTGTTAGTTACTGACTAGATTAAGATATATTACAGAGATGTTGTACCTGACACAGTATTATTTTATGAAGCGCTGTAAGAGATGTAGGTGAGAAAAAAAGTTGAGTCTCCCTAGAAAGGCGATAAAGATAATAAGATCATAAAGATTAAAAAAGGTAAGCCTCCCACAAAAGGCGATAGGGTAAATAAAGAGAATATAGGTGAACCTCCCTAGAAAGGCGAGTAATGTTTATCTATATTTTGTTAACTAATAATGAATTAACTAGTTACTTAATAAATAAATATACTTTACCTATTTGTAAGTAATATATCCAGCAATCAATAGCAATCTGTTTTTATTTTCCGGCAGCATACAATGTACAGTTTGAGTGTTGCTGCCCTGAGGAGAAAGTGTAATGAATGTCCCAAGTGTGCATTAGGGATAGGCTGCGTGCACGAGGGCAAACAGTTGGTTTAGTTGTGTAAAGCGCCATTGTAGAAACGTAATGTTAGTAGTTGCAAGTTAGGATTGTAAAGTTGCATCGTTTGTCTATGTGTTACCAGGCTAGTGAGCATTTTGCATAATTTGTAATAGTGTTTTGTACCACCTATGTTCCTGTGTGAAAGTGCTATGTGGTTGTCAGTGTTTTGCGAGGTCTGGGGTCATGTAGCCTTTTATTCATTTTTTGGGGCGGCCATTTTTTTTCTTGCTTCAACGATTTTAGAGTTGCGAAACTCGTCCAAATCAACTTAAATTTGCATTCCAGCTCACTCCAAGGCATTCTGGCTTTCCCCCCATGCTGTGTGTGATGTTTTTGTTGTATTTGCGAGGCGCTCTTGGGGTTGCGAGTTTTAGTGCCTTAATGGCTTGCCTCGCTACGCCAGGCTCGCAGACGATGAATGCGTTTGGCGCTCATCGCCTAAGTGCTGCAAGTTAACGGCTCGCAAGCCAAGAGCGCCGGCGGCACTCATTGACTAAGTCGTACGCACCACGCAAAGAGTGACAACGTCTTGTAGTTTGACAACTATTATATGTGATTCAGTGCAGATCTCGATTATTTTTTTTCCTTATACTGGTACACTGGCCAAAATCCAATGTTTACAGAACTGATTGTTCTAGTCAAGGACGTATATAGATTTTTTTTTATAACTTGAGATACCCAATATATCACTTTTGAGATAATTGTAGTAGCACATCATTTTTTTTTTATATTTAGGTGCAAAAGTATCTGTTCAATAGAATTAATTATTTTTAAGTTTTAAAAAAGGTGAAATTTTTTTATGGGTTATGATAAGCATATAGTATGGTCAGAAATGTCAACAGACAAAGAATATATTTAATTTATTTTCATTTTTGGATGTTGTGTTTCCTTATAATTTTTCTTTAGAATTTGCTAGTCTTTTTTTTTTTTATTAATTGTGATTTTATATGCTTATTGAAGCTATCCTTGTGTTGACATTTATCTCTGTATATATAAATATGGTTTGTGCACTGTCCCTCAACTAACTAATGCACAGGGAAAGTATACATATCACTAGAAATTAGTTTATGATATCTTATCTAGTTTAAGAACCTTATCGTATCAATTCTGTTTTATTCTATGTGTTATGTTTGGTTTATTCATGCTGGATAAACACTGTAATATTGTGACATCTATTCCTTCAGGCCTATCCCCAGCTCAGATGATGGCCATGGTGCAAATAAGTAAACAATTATGAAAATCTTTTCAAGGTATTTCTAAGTCTCTAAGAAAGAAACATGATAAGAGGTGAATTACATTATGAATTAAGAAAATATTTTAGAGCTTTATTAGTAAATATATATTGACATTAATAAAATTAGCAATTTCCTTTTAAATATACAAACTGTTGCAAGATAAATTAAGTAATGTCATATTACTTATAAAGACACAATTAGTAGTAGTATTTTAACTACTGTAATGATATTTTTTTTTTCTTTAGCAGGAATACAAAAGAATGGTTTATTATATGTTTTACAAGTATTTAATATGGTTATTAGCTTTGCACATACTCGCTGTCATCATCTTCTGGGGTAGGCCAGTTTGATAAAAATCCAAACATACAAGATCTAACATACAAGAAACTTCCATACATCTTTCAACTAGATATCCTCACATCATATACACCTACCCTAAATTTTCACTAACTGTAACATATATTTGACATATGCACAACTCTGTAATAAACAAGGGGTAATATATACCAAATACCTATCCTGATGACAACAGATAATAACAGATACAGAGTTTGCTGACTAAGAGACTCTTTATACAGGAACACCGGGAACTACATACACGGATAAAACCAGGAGAATGAGTACCTGTTAAAAACATCAAAAGAAAAAGTTGGATGGACGCCAAGTGGGAAGGTCCTTATCAAGTTTTGGTGGCTAACCGACAGCTGTGAAAATTGCAGAAAATACCTCCTGGATACATCCGACCCACTGCAAGAGTGTCCCTCTATGGGCACCTTTCTGGGAACCTAACTGCTAACCCTGTGTCTGTCTACTACACAAAGTCTGGATACAAAGGGGAGTGAAACCAATAGGGCCACTCGTCTCAAACCCAGTGAAGATACTGCCTTGTTCAGACAGATTAGAGGGGCCTTGGGGAAACAGGAAAGGATCCCTAGAATGATACCCAAATACAGACTGTGACACCACTTCAGAAGTCCTGGATGGTGTGGGATCAAAATGTCCATATTAATCTTGATCTGTATCACTGTCATTATAGTAAAATCTACCCTGGTCTGGGAGAATACACAAAAAGATATTAAGGGACAAATCCAAAAAGGCCTTGACCGAGTCTAAGTGATCCACCCCAAGTGGCAGCTTTGATGACAGAGTCTACATCAACTCCATTGGAGTGACCCGTGCACTACTAGATGAGTTCAAGGCCAGAAATCAAATTGCAGCAGGATTTGTTTTTTTAATTACAGAAACAAATAAACATACTGTGTAACAAATTAACACATAATGGATCAGCCATTGGTATAATAAAGGAGCACAAAAAGCATAAAACTTAAAAAAAATTATTAACTTTAATAATAAATAGCTAGTACAATTGCATAACCATGCTTTTGAGCTTTAAGGGTGACTTGATTTTGAACAGCTTCCATTTAATGCTAGATTACATGGAGTTTAAAATCTGACATTAAAAGTTTAAATGTTTTGATCTTTTAAAAAATGTGCAGCAAACACTCATCACGAGGCACATAGGCGCTATTTGCAGGGGTGGAAATGAGCGCCACATGGGACTTAGCTGCAATGAGCGCTGAAGGCACTCATTGCAGGGGTGGAGATGAGCACCACAGGCGCTCATCGCGGGGCTTGCGGGAATTAGCTGCAATGAGGGGCAAAGGCGCTCATTGCAGGGGTGGAGATGAGCGCTGCACGTCAGTAACATTTAACCCAAGCCAGTAACATTTAACCCAAATCAGTAACACTTTTCGTTAGGCCCCTTAACTACACGGGGGGAGAGGCTTGTCATGAGGGCTGAAGGTGATCATTGCAAAGCAGGAAAGTTGTGGATGGCAAAAAACAGCAATGAGCGACAAAGTCACTCATTGCAGAGCTTGAGATAAGCGCCCGAAGGCGTTCATCGCGAGGCCTACAAAGTACACGGAGGGAGAGGCTTGCAATGAGCACCAAGGGCACTCAGGGGGCTCGCGAGGAGCACCGAAGGTGCTCAGAGGGGACAAAGCCTCGCATTGTGTTGCAAACAGCATTGCTTGGCTTCAAATTTTATTGCCGTCATTTTTGACGGGCAAGTCGCTAGATTATGTATAAAATTCTTCTTCCAATATGCCTATAAATTCCTAATTAGAAAACCCTGACCTGTAACTGTAGTTAGGGTGTCTGTTTACAATCAGATATAGCCATTCAAGAAAGCAAAGGAAAAGAAAAGTTATTTCTGTATATGAAAATATTGCTAAATATTTGCTCAACGGAGGGTCAGATCCACTTTACTTCAGTTTTAAGACAACATGATGTATGACATCATCATCATCCCATGCAATCACCTGAAGAAAACTGGCAGGTTTGTCCATGGGGACTGGATCAGTTTGGGAGGAATTTTGCCCAAACCCAAAGAGGGATTAAATACCTAGCAAGGTAAGCTTCAACATGAACCCAAGTAGTTTTGGAACATCACTGTCCAACTCAAAATTCATATATAATGTTTAATTAGCTGAATATTATAATATTTTTATAATTGGTAATTCAACTTAATTTCATTCCTAGCTGTGTCCTAGCTGTGACCAGGGCGTTCCCCATAGATGTTCCCCTAGTGGTCAGTCTGTAACTTCAATATTTACATTGCTTGAAGTGTGAAATAACGCAACCTTCACAAGCATGTGCCCCTGGGCGGCTACCTAGTTGGCCTAATGAGAATTTTGGCCATGGCTGTGACCCTTGCGCTTTATTCAGTATTTTTATCTTAGTGATTATTTTATATATAAGATAGTTTTGTAGTGACATTTGAATTGTATTGTCCACAACACAGCTCCAGCGTCAGCCCCTATTTTTATCCCCCACTTATTACTTCTAATTCAATACTAAAAGCACCGAGATCATTAACAGCTCTATTCGGCATGAGGTTTTATATATATCACTGAGGCTCGGGATTTATTGATATTCCTGACGAGAAAGATCTGCTGCTCTCCCAGAGTCCTTGAGTGTCAGACAGAGCCACAGTCACTGCCCATCTACTGGAAAGTGTATGTTGGTGGAAAAACACATTAAATACAGATAAATCCTATAGTATGCACAGGAAGGACAGATCAGCATATATTTTAAAGAATACCAACGTATGTAATACCTATTTTAGCAATATAAGTTTAGTTTGGCAAAATAAAACATATATAATTAGACATTAATATAATAATACATTTCAGTAATTGAGGAGAGCAATAGATAGAAACTATGATGGACTGTATAAATTCAGTACATTCATCAAGTGCTAAAATTATATCGGACAACTCAGTATTTAATTCCTGTGTGATCATCTCTGTTTTAATAGACTATTCCCTAAATCTTCAGGACCTTGGACAACACTTGTAAACCATTCACTGCGCACAATCACTTTGGCCTATTGAACTATTCACTGCTCAGTACATTCAGGACCTTGGACAGAACAAGTGAACCATCCCTTCCTCAGAGTGCACATATACTGGTCAACATAAAGTCAATACATTCATAAAGTGCTAACATTATTTAAATATGGTGTGATGGTATCTGTATTAATATACCATTCCTGACCCTAAATATACAGGACCTTGGACAGCACTAGTGAATCATTCCTTGATCACTACCACCATGACCTTGGACAGCACGAGTGAACCATTCCTTGCTCAGTATCTCCATATCTTCAGTACCTTTGCCCCTTAATATGTGTCTAGCAGTGTGAGTCTCCATGGCTGCTCCTCTCTGCCTCTTGTCTGCTATTCTCTGAAATCTACTTTCTAACCCCAGCTCCTACCTGCCTATCTCAAGTCTCTCTGGTACTTCCCATTCTCATGTCTCTCTTTCACTCCCTTAATAATCTTTGTGTGTCAGTGCTTTCTCAGGCTGATGTGCTTCTCTTAGAAGCAGAATCTCCCTGCAGACCGTAAGAAGGGAATAAAATCCCCCTGCTGGCTCCACATTCGCCACAATGTAGTAAACAAAAATATCTGTGACTTGGAGACATCACATAATACTGCTCTCATTACAAAGAACATTATAAGAGATATTCGTTTTGTCCAGGAGATAAGCAGCTTCCACTACAGATTTATGGCCAGTTGTCCTATTGACAGATAAATGGTTATTTCTTCTTGCTGGTGTCATTAAGGTTAATGCCAATAGATACTGTATATTTACTTTAGCTGTCAATGTTTGGTCCATGATATGACAGACGTTCCCAGGGATCTCTGGGTCAGACATACAGCATAATCCATTTAGAGCTGTCACATAAACAAAACCATGTTGGCAGCTCATAGCAAATCAGATCCAGCTGCAATGTGTCTAATGAGACACTCACACAAAAAAGAGTAATGGGATGTGATAATTATTTCATTCTTCTACAAAACATAACAATTTTGTAATCTGGGTAACAGATTAACCTTAAACAGCCTCAATACAAATATGAATGCTAGAAAATTATTTTGTTATTGACACAGATGAAGTCAATAATCTTAACTATATTCTATAGAGAAATTACTTTTGCTATTGAAATTAGATGTTTCTAACTCCTGTGTTACTCTGCAGAGCAGATTTGTAATTTTTACATAAAAACAAAGTTATTCTATGAATTTGTGCAGTCGATAATATGAGCAATTAATATTTGTTTTTTTAACAGCACAAATACTATGCTAATGGTGGTAAATTGGGTCCACTCAGTGTATATATATATATTTACTGTGTGGGTTGGTATGGGTGTGGACCCTAGAAGGGGGCCCATAGCAAAAAATAATGTTATCTTTGTGACTGCCTTTTTCCTGGGGGGTGGGGGGGGGGGCATTTTTTTTCTCACTGGGGCCCTCTGTTTCCCAGCACCGCCAATGTGTATATTGCATTTAATTTAATTATCATCATTATTATATTACTAGCGACTTGCCCGTCAAAAAATGACGGCAATGTTATGTATATGTTTGTCAAGTTGTTTAGTTATTAACATATATTTTTGACACTTGTAAGTATTTTAATATGAACGTGTATTTTTGTAAAATGTTGATGTAATGGTTTTTTAAAATGTAATTAGTATCTGAAGAATTGTTAACTTGAATATACATTGAATGAATAGGAAAGCCAAAAGTAAAAAGCCTTTTTTAAACGTTGCAAATTTTAACATGAAGTTTAAAATATATGTAAGCAATAACCATCAAAGTATATATTTTTAAACTTGAACTTTATTTTTTATGTAAGTTTAGAAGTTGACAAAACATTGGTATATTTTGAACATTATAAACAGGAACATAGTGAATACATTTTGTAAAGTAATTTTTTATTAAAAGTATTAACATTTGAATGTAAAAACAATTGACATTTAAATTAATCAGTATTAAAATTCAATTTCTATCACAATAATTGTTAACTTGAATATACATTGAATGTAGAGGAAGGCATACAGTCAAACTCTTCTTAAAACGTACGTAATTAAACTAATTTATTACTGAGCACATAAATTGGCGATAAACATTAATGTAGGTAGTAATCTTAAGATAACAGACAATATTTACATTGTGACTTAAAAGGTGCTTGACCTCTTAACATCCACTTTGTAATATGTTGAATGAAATAACTTCAAAATATATTTTTTAAACTTGTAACATTAGAAACATTAACATAGTGACTTAACATTTTAACATAATTTTTACTAACAATGCAAGGCAAGTATTTTGTGAGGCGAATCATTCATAAACATGACTTCCATTAATTATGACTGAATTAAACAACCAATTGTTATGTATTTTGCAATGCTTTTAAAAAATCTTGGCACCTTTAATTAGTATCCTTCAAAGTTATAGTACTTCATAGTAGACAATGTTTTTAGTAAAAATACGTCCATCTTCTAATAAATCACCTTGACTTTCATTGTTTTCAATGTAAACTTTAATTGCCTGTGGATTTTTGCACCTTGACAACGCAACGTACAATTGACCATGTGCAAAAACTGGTTCTTCCAAGAAAATACCCACAGATTTGAAAGTTTGACCTTGTGATTTATTAATGGTCATGGCAAATGCCATAATAATGGGAAATTGTCTTCTTTGAAGTATAAAAGGGAGACTACTTTCACTTGGTGCTAAATCTATTCTTGGTATGAAAACTCTCTCTCCTCTATGGGTCCCAGTTAAAATTTCAGCATCTATAAAATGGTCCTTTAATTGTTGAACAATTAATCTTGTGCCATTGCATAGGCCTTTTTTGGGATTCATATTTCGCAGTAACATGATAATTGCACCTTTCTTTAGCTGCAAAATATGTGGTGGCATTCCAGAAGGAGTTAAAGAGTTTATGAATTCAGTGGAAAAGTTAGCCTGACTTTCATTGTCATCAGCAAGTACAGAATCAGCACTGTGATAATTTCTTTGTGGTGCATAAATTTTTTTTAAGATTTTATTATTGAGGATTAATGCATCTTTATTTTTACACGTCAGTATGACTTGGTTTGCAAGCTCGGAATATTCTTCGTTATTTATGCTCCCTTCAAATATAGCCGATATAATATCTTGTTGACAAATCATATGAGGTGGGATCTCTACAGTGTCGTCAGGTAAATTTAGTATTTTTTCTGTTCTGCCTTCTCCAATTTTAATAAGCCAATCATTGAAATCAGTTTGGCCTTCTGATCTCATATTTTGTTGCAGTTGAAGATGGGTAAAATGTTTCCATACTGTACTTGACTTTATACATGTTTCGATAATGTCAGTTCGATTTCCATGTACAACAACAGGTAATGTTTGTCTAAAATCGCCACCCAACAACATTACCTTTCCACCAAATGGAAAAATATTATCCATGACTTCACGAAGCAAACGGTCAATACATTGGAGGGCATAGCATGACATCATTGTGGCCTCATCTATTATAATTAATTTACATTTCTTCAATTTCTTTGCTTGTAAGGATGTCATGCGAATATCTGACACAGAATTTTCTAAAATAGGCACTGGCAGTTTAAATCCACTATGAACAGTTCTTCCACCTTCTAATAAAAGTGCAGCAATTCCAGTAGTGGCAAACGCCATTGCTATTTTTCCTTGTGCTCGTACTGAACTCATTAATAAATTGTACAAATATGTTTTTCCTGATCCGCCAGGTCCATCAAGATAGAAATAACGCTCTGTCACCATGTCATCATCTATAGCATTTTTAATGGCATGAAATGCTTGCAATTGTAGTGTATTTAAAGTTGCAAGTCTTTCTTCTGTTCTTTCTGCTTGTAGTTGAATGTCATAGTCTTCAAAGTTAATGTCATCTATAAGACCTGGATCAGGCAAATTAAAACTTGCACAACTTAATCCATGAGTTAAAAAGACTTCTTGGATTTCCATTAACGCTTTTAAGTGTGCAATGGGTTCATTGTATCGTCGCATAAAGTCTTCAGCCATATTACTTTTAAAAGTCTCCCACAAAGCTAATGCATTTGGAGCATTTGAGAAGATACAAATAAAAGCAAATTGTTCTCTCATCTGTCGTGGCATTTGACATTGTGCTGCTTCTTCTAAGCATCTTTCCCACTCTGTATCATCAGCGAGTAAGTTTCTATGTCTTGCAGCTAAATGGAAGGATTCATATACAATGTCATTAACAGTTCTTAAGTGTTCAAAACTTTGTGCTCCAGGAACATTTAAAAGTTATATCCGTAAGCAAAAACGTTCAACATCTCTTGGACTGACTGTGTAAATTCTTGGAATAATTTTATTGCCTCTGGTTTTTCTTGGTCTCCATAATCCATTCACAAAAACATAGTGATATGGAATTTCAATATATAAGTATTGTGTTGCTTCAGCATCAGTGGAATTTAATGCAAACCATGCAGTTAGTGTAGTGTGACGATCTTCACTTTGGGCCAATGCATTCATTTCATTTCCAGCATGGAAATAGACTAAATGTCGTTGTGGCAAATGTACTGCTAACCTATATACTGCATGTGATCTATCATGCATTTCAAATTTTAAAAGCCGCCACATAGCTTCTGGCGCACTGACATAGCGAGCATCTACATGAGATGCAAGTTCATCATGTACTAACTCACTACTTTCAGGGTTGTCTGCACTTTTGACGACTACAGTAGCTGCATCGTAACCTTTGTAAATATATTTGTAGACATATTTAATGGATTTGATAGAAGTGCAGGCTTCTACGTTGATGTGGGCGTTGTACTTCATGAGTAAATGTGGATTGTAGGGTACTACATATCTATTGTCCACTTTTTTCCCACGAATAATGGCACTATCTCCTTCTCTTCTTTTATAAAGTGGATATCCATCACAATTGGCATAGGTTTTGTCTCTATAATCTTTGGGAAATTCTTTGGAACATTTATTATTTTCCATACATGGTGATTGTGGATTAAGGTCACCACAGGGTCCATGAATCATGCGATGAGTAACAATCTCATATAGTCTACCATATAGTTCTGGATCTGGTAGTTCAGCAACAATGACTGCATCCACTTTGTCTGAAGTATCTAATTTATCTTTTTCTTGAAGTATTATTAGAAGATGTGCATGTGGAAGGCCTCTTTTTTGAAATTCAATGGTATATACATAAGCAAGACATTTGCCAAATAACTGATTTATAGTGAAGTCACGTATTAATTCATTTAATTTAATCTTAAAAACTCTGGCTACTAAATCTGGTCGATCTGAAGCAGTTTGTCCAAGAAGTAGATTTAGTGTAATTTCTGGCCATTGTGGATTACATGTAAATGTCACAAATAAATCGGGTTTGCCAAATTTTGTCACAATAGCCATAGCATCATTGTATCTTTCTCTCATATTCCGAGGAGATCCTTGAAAGGAAGATGGTAAAATGATGGCTTTGCCAGCTGTCATGTCTCTGCTTGTAGCCACGTCAGCAACATAGTCCATGAGTCCAGAATATTGTTCTACACAGAGTTTATCTTGTTGATATTTGATAAAGTTTAAATTATTTGCCTCAACTTGCAAATATGAATCAATAATCCATTGTTGTGTTAGTTTCCCACCACATAAAATTGGATTAAATACATTGCGAATGGCAATTTGAGCTACTTTAAATTCAAGCATAGAAACATTATTTCGGATTCTGGCTTTAGCATTTGGGTAACTGGGAAGAGTTAATTTTGGTTGCCAACCTGCTTCTCCGTGTGGGAAAAAGATGGGATATGTCATTGGATCTAAATTTGGACTTAAGATACTCATATTAATAAACGGTTGGTCCTCATTTCTAGGATATATTCGTATGTCTCTTTGAAATGGTGGTTCTCCTTCATCATTGTGAAACACCATTGCAACCTCATTTGTTGTTGGCAAGTTATAACGACGTTTATCAGTATGTCTGTCTCTTTTAAGCACCATATTAACCTTCGGCATTGGTAATTGATGTGTTTGTGAATGAAGTAGTTGTTCATTTTCTACTTCTGCCAATTTTTTATAAGCTTTACTGTAGGGATTGTTGTCCATAATGTTATTTAGCTCTATGAAAACAGTGGGTAAGCATTTTTTATTTTCTTCCATCTGCATACGTTGGTCAACAGCTTCCATTGTATCTAGGACATATAGTTGAGCGAATTTTCTTTTATTTCCTTCCTCTGGATGTAAATGGGAAGTGCGATGATAAATTTGTCCTTGGACTTTAAAACAGTAAGGACCATGTCCTGGTACATTAGCAGCTAATGTTGCCCCCATGGATGCAAAGGATATGGCACTATTATAGGATCTTATGTTTGTCTTAAAATTTTTGTAGTTTGGAAAAGTAGGTTCAGTCATAATATTTTGTAAATAAATTGGAAATTCTTTCCTTTCTGGAAGTTTGAACTTGCCTTTTTGACAACAACTAATAAATTGTCCATCTCTGGGTCTCTCCTGTTTAAAATAATAAGCCTCACAAAACTGACATTGAGTAGTCATGTCCCCACAACTATGAACCTCTACTGCTAAAGACTTGAGTAGAGGACAATTTGCAAAGCATATAGGATTTTGCCTTTCATATTCATCAGGTGAAATGTCATATAATGTTTCAACAACAGGTTCTAAATGTTTTGTTTTTTTCGTTGCTTTTCTTGGTATATGTTGTATTGTTTGAGGTAAAATGTCATCTAATGTTTCATGAAACGGTTCTAAATGCTTTGTTTTCTTTGTTGCTTTTTTTGGTATCTCTTGTCTTTTTTCTGGCAAAATGTCATCTGATGTTTGAGCAACAGGTTGTAAATGCTTTATTTTCTTTGTAGTTTTTTTTGACATATCTTTAATTTCTGCAAGTGACAGTCTTTTGCTTGCAATTCTTTTGCGTTCTTTTTCTCGTCGAATTTCCTTCTTCTCCGGTGTCTGCTGGCTGTCTGCTCTCTGTCGTCGTTCTCTAGCTTGGCGTCTTTTCTTTTCTTGTTTAGTCTCATTATCAGCCATGTTAATCTGTAAAAATAAAATAATGTACCATTAGTTTATTTTGAGATGTTAAGTTGTTTTTCATGACATATAGTTATCAATAGTGTGTTAACATTTTATAGTTAATCAATTTCAATGCGTTCAATTGAATAAAAGTCTAAATAAGGGCATGAGATAATTATTTAAAGACATTTTTATTTATTAAACATGTATCCAAAAGCAAGTGTTTCAGTAACTAAAAAGGTATTTTAAAAAAGATGTTATGTCCTTATTTACAGCACTATTCAATTTGTCAAATGGCAATTAAATTAGGGTTTAGGACTGGAATGTTACAATGACAAATTATATAGATTCTGTGTTTTTAGACTTTTTTGGACTATGCCAATTTATTTTTTAAGTTTACATTGAAGTTTGTATTTATTGTTAAAGATTATTGGCCCTAAAAGACAAATAAGAGATAGATGATAGATATTACTTTTTATACTGTACCTTGGTTGAAGTTTGATTTCAAGCAAAATTCTTTGTTGGTCCTGTGTTGAAAGCCTTCGTCCGATGGTCTGGTCCTGTGTTGAAAGTCCTCGTCCGATGGTGTAGTCCTCTGTTGAAAGTCCTCGTCCTCTGGTGTGGTCCTCAGTTCCAACTCCTGTTCCGATGTTCTTGACGCAGTATCTGTTATAAAATAAAAATGAAAATGTTATGTTATTTGAATGTCTTTGTATGAATGAAAAAATGGCATTATTTCTGTGTTTTTCTACAATCCTTTTTGGTGCGCCACAATTTTGGTATGCTTCTGTAGGCTATTTTCTAAGGCTTATAGGTGGTTAAACATTAAAGAAGAATATTAATTAATTTTTCTCTTTTTTTACTTGTTATACTGTACCTTGGTTGAAGTTTGATTTGAAGCAGAATCTTTGTTGGTCCTGTGTTGAAAGCCTTCGTCTGATGGTCTGGTCCTGTGTTGAAAGTCCTCGTCCAATCGTCTGGTCCTCTGTTGAAAGTCCTCGTCCGATGGTGTAGTCCTCTGTTGAAAGTCCTCGTCCAATGGTCTGGTCCTCTGTTGAAAGTCCTCGTCCGCTGGTGTGGTCCTCAGTTGAAACTCCTGGTCCGATGTTCTTGACGCAGTATCTGATATAAAATAAAAATGAAAATGTAATATTATTTTAATGTATTTGTATGAAGTAAAAAATGACATTATTTCTTTGTTTTTCTACAATCCCGTTTGGTGTCCACCACTTTTGGTATGCTTATTTAGGCCTTTTTCTAAGGCTTATAGATTGTTAAACATAAAATAAGTATCTAAATGTACTTTGGTATGTGTTTGTGTGAGTTTTCATACAATCCTGTTTGGTGCGCACCACTGTTGGTATGCTTATTTAGGCTTCTTTCTAAGGCTTATAGGTTGTTAAACATAAAATAAGAATGTAAAAGTAGTTTGCTATGTGTTTGTGTGAGTTTTCATACAATCCTTTTTGGTGCGCACCACTGTTGGTATGCTTATTTAGGCTTCTTTGTAAGGCTTATAGGTTGTTAAACATTAAATAAGAATCTAAATGTAGTTTGCTATGTGTTTGTGTGAGTTTTCATACAATCCTGTTTGGTGCGCACCACTGTTGGTATGCTTATTTAGGCTTCTTTGTAAGGCTTATAGCTTGTTAAACATTAAATAAGAATGTAAATGTAGTTTGCTATGTGTTTGTGTGAGTTTTCATACAATCCTGTTTGTTGCGCACCACTGTTGGTATGCTTATTTAGGCTTCTTTCTAAGGCTTATAGGTTGTTAAACATAAAATAAGAATGTAAATGTAGTTTGCTATGTGTTTGTGTGAGTTTTCATACAATCCTGTTTGGTGCGCACCACTGTTGGTATACTTATTTAGGCTTCTTTCTAAGGCTTATAGGTTGTTAAACATTAAATAAGAATCTAAATGTAGTTTGCTATGTGTTTGTGTGAGTTTTCATACAATCCTGTTTGATGCGCACCACTGTTGGTATGCTTATTAATGTAGTTTTGTAATGCTAATAGGTTGTTAAACATAAAATAAGAATGTAAATGTAGTTTGTTATGTGTTTGTGTGAGTTTTCATACAATCCTGTTTGGTGCGCACCACTGTTGGTATACTTATTTAGGCTTCTTTCTAAGGCTTATAGGTTGTTAAACATAAAATAAGAATGTAAATGTAGTTTGCTATGTGTTTGTGTGAGTTTTCATACAATCCTGTTTGGTGCGCACCACTGTTGGTATACTTATTTAGGCTTCTTTCTAAGGCTTATAGGTTGTTAAACATTAAATAACAATCTAAATGTAGTTTGCTATGTGTTTGTGTGAGTTTTCATACAATCCTGTTTGGTGGGCACCAATGTTGGTATGCTTATTTAGGCTTCTTTCTAAGGCTTATAGCTTGTTAAACATAAAATAAGAATGTAAATGTAGTTTGCTATGTGTTTGTGTGAGTTTTCATACAATCCTGTTTGGTGCGCACCACTGTTGGTATACTTATTTAGGCTTCTTTCTAAGGCTTATAGGTTGTTAAACATAAAATAAGAATGTAAATGTAGTTTGCTATGTGTTTGTGTGAGTTTTCATACAATCCTGTTTGGTGGGCACCAATGTTGGTATGCTTATTTAGGCTTCTTTCTAAGGCTTATAGGTTGTTAAACATTAAATAAGAATCTAAATGTAGTTTGCTATGTGTTTGTGTGAGTTTTCATACAATCCTGTTTGTTGGGCACCAATGTTGGTATGCTTATTTAGGCTTCTTTCTAAGGCTTATAGTTTGTTAAACATGAAATAAGAATCTAAATGTAGTTTGCTATGTGTTTGTGTGAGTTTTCATACAATCCTGTTTGATGCGCACCACTGTTGGTATGCTTATTAATGTAGTTTTGTAATGCTAATAGGTTGTTAAACATAAAATAAGAATGTAAATGTAGTTTGTTATGTGTTTGTGTGAGTTTTCATACAATCCTGTTTGGTGGGCACCAATGTTGGTATGCTTATTTAGGCTTCTTTCTAAGGCTTATAGGTTGTTAAACATTAAAATAAGAATGTAAATGTAAATCCTGTTTGATGGGCACCACTTTTGTTATACTTATGTAGTGTTTTTTCTAATGGTTATACATTGTTAAACAATCACATTTGAATGAGGCCCTCGGCCATTAAACATATTTAGGTCCTGAATCAATTGCGTTTTGACCAATTGAATAGGGCTCTATATAAGCACATAAAATATTTTTTGACAGAAGTTTTTAGTTAGTGAAGACCTATTATGTGCTTATATAAAGCCCTATTCAATTAGCCAACTCACAATTGAATAAGGCTCATGGTTCGGTTCTTTTTTATACTTAAATACTTTACCTTGATTGAAGTGTGGAATGACAGAGGGTCCCCTCCTGCCAATCTTAATCCGCCGGTCTTCTTGTAGTGTCTGTTTGAAAAATAAAGTGAAATAGTGAATTATAGAATTTTTTATTTGTATTTAACAAACCATGGCCTTTTCAGCATTTAAAGTATTTTTGTATCTTACCTCTTGTTCTTTGTTGGTGTTCTTTAAAAGGGATTGTGCTTCACAGTGTACGGTGCAAATTGTTGAAAGACGCTGTTGATGCAGAGTCTGTTTGAATATTTAAAAAAGTAGAAAGATTGAGTTTTAGGTGATCTATTAAATTGCAGTAAATTAATTTCATTGAATTATACTTCTGTAATTAATTTGAATTAACATTATTTTTTGGTGGGTGCTACACACATATGTCACATACATGAAGCACATTTCCATAGTTGAAAGTAATTTTTTTGTGTGCGTGTGACATATCAGTATACATGAATCATATTTTAATTGTTAAATTAACCTTATTTTTATTTTTGGCCAACATACATAAATGTGTGTGTGACATGTGACTATAGATGATACACATATATGTGCGTGTCACATATCAGTATACATGACTCATATTTTAATAGTATTTTAATAGTCCCAACTTATTTTTTTGTAATGTAATTTAAATGTAGTTGTTTAATTAGTTTGTTGCAGGGGCAATACACATAAATGTGCATGTAACATGTCACTATACATTATACACATAAATGTGCGTGTCACATGTCACTATACATTATACACATAAATGTGCATGTGACATGTCACTATACATTATACGCATAATATATGTGCGTGTCACATGTCACTATACATTATACACATAAATGTGCATGTGACATGTCACTATACATTATACACATAAATGTGCATGTGACATGTCACTATACATTATACACATAAATGTGCATGTGACATGTCACTATACATTATACACATAAATGTGCGTGTCACTTGTCAGTATACATTATACGCCTAAATGTGCGTGTCACTTGTCAGTATACATTATACGCATAAATGTGCGTGTCACTTGTCACTATACATTATACACATAAATGTGCGTGTCACTTGTCACTATACATTATACACATAAATGTGCGTGTCACTTGTCAGTATACATTATACGCCTAAATGTGCGTGTCACTTGTCAGTATACATTATACGCATAAATGTGCGTGTCACATGTCAGTATACATTATACGCCTAAATGTGCGTGTCACTTGTCAGTATACATTATACGCATAAATGTGCGTGTCACTTGTCAGTATACATTATACGCATAAATGTGCGTGTCACTTGTCAGTATACATAAACCTCTTTGTCTTCTTTAATTTTTTTTTTTGATGTCCTGTCTTGAAAATAAGTAATATATTATAGCTTACCTCTCAGTTGTAATTTGCACAATGTAAAGTAGTAAATTAGGAAAGAATTATCTTCTCAAGTTTTAGCAGCAGTTATCTCCGAAGTCACTCTGTTCATCACCTGAGGAGAAATGTATTTTTCTCTGTCAAATAGACAGTATTTATAAACTTGTAGAACATTCTGGAAAGTTAGACCGTTAGAACGTAATACGCATGCGCTATTTGCGTTCCAGCTTACAATTTGCGTTCCATCCGCCATTTTGTGCGTAGTAGTGTTTAAAATGGTGTTTAATATGAGTGTGATCCGTTCCGCATAGTATGTGTTTCATTATTGCGAGTAAGTGTAGTGTAGTTACGTCTGGAGCCTCGTTTTCGTTTTGTTCGGCGGCCATTTTTTCTCTCGCTTAGCCGATTTTCGGTCGTTTAAACTGTTTGTTTTCACTTAAATGGACGTGTAAATGAACTTTTGGAGGTGCCGGATGCCCCCCCGTGCTGTAAGTAAGCTTTTTATGTGTTTGTTGTGTTTATTTCTTGTGTTTGTGATGTTTTGATGCGCGGCGGTTGGAATGGGTCTTTCGCGGCCGTATTTTTTTCCGATGCGGCCGTATTTTGTTGCGAGTAAGTGTAGTGTAGTTACGTCTGGAGCCTCGTTTTCGTTTTGTTCGGCGGCCATTTTTTCTCTCGCTTAGCCGATTTTCGGTCGTTTAAAACTGTTTGTTTTCACTTAAATGGACGTGTAAATGAACTTTTGGAGGTGCCGGATGCCCCCCCGTGCTATAAGTAAGCTTTTTATGTGTTTGTTGTGTTTATTTCTTGTGTTTGTGATGTTTTGATGTGCGGCGGTTGGAATGGGTCTTTCGCGGCCGTATTTTTTTCCGATGCGGCCGTATTTTGTTGCGATATACGCAGTTAGCTTTTACGTGTACGACGCAGTGTATTTGTTTCTAAGTCGTGCGTATGTGTGTTAAGAGCGTGTGAGGGGCCTTTTTTACTGTTTTTTTGTTAAGTCTTGCGTCTGTGTGTCTGGGTGTAAGCGGGTGTGAGGCGACTTTGAGTTTTTTTTTGTTATGAAGTTGTGTGTATGTGTGTGTTAACACAGCCGATGTTGGGATGCTCCCACCACCGCAAATGCGGACCCTCGCTTCGCGAGGATCCGCATTTGCGGGGACGTTGTTTGTTTTTTGTTGGCTGGGCGGTTGGGTTTATTCTGTTAAAAAAGTCGTGTGTGTATATGTGTGTGTTAACACAGCCGACGTTGAGCCTCCACAACCGCAAATGCGGGCCCTCGCTTCGCGAGGACCCGCATTTGCGGCGAACTGCGTCCCTCGCTTCGCGAGGGACGCAGTTTCTTGCGGGCTCGCTACGCGAGCCCGCAAGCGTGAGCAACGACTTGGGTTTTTGTTGGCTGGGCGGTTGGGTTTATTCTGTTAAAAAAGTCGTGTGTGTGTATGTGTGTGTTAACACAGCCGACGTTGAGCCTCGACAACCGCAAATGCGGGCCCTCGCTTCGCGAGGACCCGCATTTGCGGCGAACTGCGTCCCTCGCTTCGCGAGGGACGCAGTTCTTGCGGGCTCGCTACGCGAGCCCGCAAGCGTGAGCAACGACTCGTACGCTCACAACTATATATGTGATATACTCTTAAGCCATTATGATATAGCAGCAAATATTGCTGTTTGTATTTATTAATGTTAAGTTTGTATGGAAGTTTATTCTGCATTTGTGGCTACAATGCAGTCTAAAATTATCTGATAACCAGGTTATTAGAATCTTTATTCTTGTTTATTCCATTTTTTTTAATTAGTTTCTTTGTAAATGTAAAGTAGTGAGTGTACAGCCTGTATAACAGTGTAAATTTGCTGTCCACTCAAAATAACTCAGCACACACGTTGGCAACAAAAGTGAGTACACCCCTATGTGCCGGCACTGCAGAGCTACAGCTCATTGATGGAACCATGAATGCCAACATGTACTGTGACATACTGAAGCAGAGTATAATCTTTTTCACAATTGTAGTAGTGGTTGTATATTGTTGCTTTTTTCAGCCATCCCTTTTTAGTTTAGGGCATATAGTTAGAATATGGGGCATCCTTACACTTCTGAGAACCTGCCAAGTAGGAGGATGCCTTTAAGTGCGCACGGATTTTCATTATAATATGGTTAAAATATAGAGTATATCTGTTTGTATTTATTTATATGCATATATATTTCCTTATATTATTTTTTTTCAGGGTATGGTTATAAGTCATATTTTGTAGGTCTTATTAAATTAGACATAAACCACATTTTTTAAACTTTCTTTCAGGTGTTAGGTTTTTAATAAAATGCAATTCATTTTTGAAAGTCATCTATTTGAGTTTTGTCTACAACTGGGGTGTGAGGCACTGAATTTTATTCAAGCTATAGAGACAAAATTAAGGTTTTCACTTTATAGTTTGAACATATATAGTTGTTTCTTCTTTGGCAATTGTTGACCAGAACTGACTATATTAGGGATGGGTCAGCAGGGGACTGAACAAAAGGCCAGTCAGACATTAAACAGGAAACAAACGACACGTCCACATCTCCTCCATTCACTCACCTTATTACCTCCATCTTTCTTATCTACTCTCTGTTTATCTCCTTTATACTTCCTTTCTCCTTTCTTGCAATCAGTTTATCTATTTCTCACATTAAATCATTGTCAATGTCATCATGAAATTTCTATAAAGGCCACATTGATAAAAATATAGCATTGTTATACCAGGCGAGTTTACAAATACACCTTGTTGTTATCAGTGTGAATTAAATAACATGTAATATTCATATTTGGGATTCCCTGATGGTCCAGTGGTTAGGATTTGGTGCTTTCACCAATGCAACCTGGGTTTGTTTCCAGTCAGGTAACCAAAAGGTCACACCACCCTAAAGCCATGCAGGATTGGGTCTGGTCAGTATTTGGATGGGAGACTACCTAGGAATTCCAGGAGCTGTATGCTGTGGTGCACTGGTGAAGGAACTGGAAACTCACTCCAGTATCTCTGCCATGAAAACCAAGTGGATCAGCATGACCATGGACATAAAGATGTGCCGTGTGTTATACAGTCCATGAGAGTCAGAAATGGCTGAATGACGCAAAAATATATATATTTACATATAATGTGGTTACTTTGTGTCTATCTAGTTACAGTTGCTGCCATTTAATCTAATTGCAGTGTTTATATCTTCTCCTGATACATCGGCTCACGTTAAACTCCTTGATTTGTAAAGATCATGGTGTATATATCACTAGAGGCTCTCCATGCTCACTCTGTATTTATGGGACTAAACTAATCCATCTACAGGAAATATCTCATGGATGAACCTTTTTATATCTACTTGGAATCAGTGCTATTAAAACATTTTACTTGAAAATAATTTAAACTATAAACAGTTTGACTGCCTTAAGGATTCTGTCATTGACTATTTCATAATTTCACTTCCTTGCTAATAAAACCCAACTTCCTTTTGTTAATATTTTTAAAAAATGCTATTTTTAAATGCATGATAATACTGTACATGATGAAATTCCCTGTTTGTTTAAGTTGTAAGACTACAAATACTGTCACCAATGAGATTATGAACCCATGATGCAAACCAGTAGTCTTAGATGCACATTACAACATGGTGGACGTTTTGCCAATAATGAGTAATGGATGGAAGTGATGCGGTTAATACCTTTCACGGTTTCACTGACTCCATAACTGTTTGTCTCTAAAACCAAAACATCTATAAGTCAGAGTTATTCAACAATGGCTCTAACGAATAGTGAGGTTTCACAATCATTATACATTACTCTGTTACTATTTATACATGATGCTTGTTTTTCATTCCTAATTGGCCATTTCTATGGGAAGGATGGAATTTCCAAATAAGTTATCTATATTTCTGATCATTAAATAATGTTATCACTTAATTATGATTTTCTATTAATATTCATATGTTTTGTGATACTAGTACCAGATTGATCAACAGCAGATATTCCTTATAACACAACTCAACTCATTACAATACACTAATTACAGGATCAATAAGTCACCACTATATGTTTATATTCGCCCAGGTTCCAGTCCTGTGACACGACAGTGTCCTGGTATTAATGGAAAAGTAATTGAACGTAAATGAGGGATCTGGATGTGATTTCAGTCTTAGAGGTGAAGATTTTGTTAGAAGACAAGAGACTATGGGATCCACAATGACTATTGATTTATAAAACATTGTAGACAAACAACTATTTTTCTTAACTTCAGTCATTTATAACTCTTGATATTGGTGAATCCACAAAACTACACAAAAATAGATGCTCACAATGATGAGTATTCACTCCTAATAATCGCACATTGCTGTGTTGTAAAAGCAGATTTGCCTAGATTTGTACATGTTGAATAGATTCCCACCTAGCTGTACACAATGTGGATTATTCAAACACTATTTTAAAGGGTAGCGCCTCTTTCGCGCAAGTTCAAAAACCGCGACAACAGATGCGCGACTACAGAAGCATTTACACACTGAAGCACGGTCAACGCTAGAGCACACACAACAGATGCGCGCCCCATCTACTCCCCACTACCCCCTCCTGCCAAATCTACTCCCTGATGCCCTACACTGCCCCCATCTACTGCCCACTACCTCCTCCTGCCCTCTGATGCCCCCATCAGCACTATCCTGCCCCCAACTACTCCCCGCTACCTCCTCCTGCCATCTCATGCCCCCATCTACCCCCTCCTGCCCCATCTACTCCCTGATGCCCTACACTGCCCCATCTACTCCCTGCTACACCCTCCTGCCCCCATCTACCCCTAACTGCCCCCATCTACTCCCTTATGCCCTACATTGTCCTATCTACTCCCCGCTACCCCCTCCTGCCCCCATCTACTCCCTGATGCCTTACACTGCCTCCACATACTCCCCGCTAGCTTCCCCGATACCTCCTCCTGCAGTCTGAGGCCCCCATCTAACCCTCCTGCCCCCATCTACTCACTGATGCCCTACACTGCCCCATTTACTCACGCTACCCCTCCTGCCCCAATCTACTCCCCGCTACCCTGATGCCCTATATTTCCCTGTCTACTTCCTGCAACCCCCTCCTGCCCTCATCTACCCCCTTCTGCCCTCATCTACTCCCTGACTCCCTGATGCCCTACACTGCCCCCATCTACTATCCGCTACCTTCTCCTGCCCTCTGATACCCCATCTACCCCCTCCTGCCCCATCTACTTCCTGATGCCCTACTCTGCCCCGTCTACTCCCTGCTACCCCCTCCTGTCCCCATCTACTCCCTGATGCCCTACACTGCACCCATCTACTCCTGCTACCCCCTCCTGCCCCCAGCTACCCCCACCTGCCCCATCTACTCGCTGATGCCCTACACTGCTCCATCTACTCCCCCTTCCTCCGCCTGCCCTCTGATGCCCCCATATACCCCCTCCTGCCCCCATCTACTCCCTGATGCACTACACTGCCCCGTGTACTCCCTGCTAACCCCTCCTGCCCCATCTACTCCTCGCTGCCTCCTCCTGCATGCTGATGCCCCCATCTAACCCCTTCTGCCCCCTCTACTCCATGATGCTCTTCACTGCCCCATCAACTTCCCGCTACCCCCTCCTGCCCCCATCAACCCCCTGCTGCCCCATCTACTCCCTAATGCACTACACTGCCCCCATCTACTCACCACTACACCCTCCTGCCCCCATCTACTCCCTGATGCCATACACTGCCCCGTCTACTCCCTGTTACCCCCTCCTGCCGTCTGATGCCCCCATCTACCCCCTCAGGCCCCATCTATTCCCTGATGCCCTACACTGCCCCCATCTACTCCCCGCTACCTCTACCTGCCCTCTGATGCACAATCTACCCCATCCTGACCCATCTATTCCCTGATGCCCTACACTGCCCCATCTACCCCCTGCTACCTCCTCCATCCCTCTGATGCCCCCATCTACCCCCTCCTGCCCCATCTACTCCCTGATGCCCTCCACTGCCCCATCTACTCCATAATCTACTCTTCCCCCCTCTCCCTCCAATAACCCCCCTTTACTCTCTTACCTTGCGTTTTAACGCTGGGCTCCTGTTGCTTCCCTCCCCAGCAGCGCATCTTCTGGGTGTGTCCAGAACCGGCATATGCTAATGAGGTGATGTAGGATAGAGGAGAGAGCAGCAGGAGCCCAGCAGATAAAGGTAAGAGAGGGGAAAAGGGGGGAATTGGAGGGAGCAGGGGGAATTGGAGAGGGGGGAAAGGGAGAAAGATAAGGGGGGAAAGAATGGGTGGAAGAGACACAGGGGAGTGAGAGGGGGAAGATTAGATGGGGCAGTGTAGGGCATAGAGGGTTAGGGTTAGAGGGTTAGGGTTAGAGGGTTAGTGTTAGAGGGTTAGTGTTAGAGGGTTAGTGTTAGGGGGTTAGGGGTAGAGGTTTAGGATTAGAGGGTTAGGGTTAGACGGTTAGGGTAGATGGGGGCAGTGTAGGGCATCAGGGAGTAGATGGGGGCAGAAGGGGGTAACAGGGAGTAGATGGGGCAGTGCAGGGTATGAGGGGGTAGATGGCATCAGAGGGCAAGAGGAGGCATCGGGGGGTAGATGGGTGCAGTGTAGGGCATCAGAGGACAGGAGGGGGTTTTGTTTGTTGGTAAATGTGTGCATGAGCCAACGCTCTTGTGACAGCGGTCATTATTTACAGCGAGCTGCTGTCACAGTGATGCTGTCGACACCTTTTGGACGGCTCGCTTATGGCACTCACCTAAAAGTATGCGTGCCACCTTAAAGAGTTAGTAGATAGGAGGATTGGTTGATCCCAGTGGATAGCCTAGCGCTCCAGAAGCTGTTCTATATGAACAGTATTTATTCATATCTAACTATTCATCTATCTATCTATGTATCTATCTACAGTGGATAAAAAAAGTCTACACACCCCTGTTAAAATGTCAGGTTTCTGTGCTGTAAAAAAATGAGAAAAAGAACTTTTTCCACCTTTAATGTGACCTATAAACTGTACAACTCAATTGAAAAACAAACTGAAATCTTTTAGGTGGAGGGAAGAAAAATGCAAAATAAAAATAATGTGGTTGCATAAGTCTGCACACCCTCTTATAACTGGGGATGTAGCTGTGTTCAGAATTAAGCAATCACATTCCAAATCGTGTTAAATAGGAGTCAGCATACACCTGCCATCATTTAAAGTGCCTCTGATTAACCCCAAATAAAGTTCAGATGCTCTAGTTGGTCTTTCTTGAAAATGTCTTAGGCACAGTAAAAGCCATGGTCCACAGAGAGCTTCCAAAGCATCAGAGGGATCTCATTGTTAAAAGGTATCAGTCAGGAGAAAGGTACAAAAGAATTTCCAAGACATTAGATATACCATGGAACACAGTGAAGACAGTCATCATCAAGTGGAGAAAATATGGCACAACAGTGACATTACCAAGAACTAGAGCTCCCTCCAAAATTGATGAAAAGACGAGAAGAAAACTGGTCTGGGAGGCTACCAAGAGGCCTACAGCAACATTAAAGGAGCTGCAGGAATATCTGGCAAGTACTGGCTGTGTGGTACATGTGACAACAATGTCCCGTATTTTTCATATGTCTGGGCCATGGGGTAGAGTGGCAAGACAAAAGCCTTTTCTTACAAAGAAAAATATCCAAGCCAGGCTACATTTTGCAAAAACACATCTGAAGTCTCCCAAAAGCATGTAGGAATAGGTGTTATGGTCTGATGAAACCAAGGGTGAGCTTTTTGGCCATAATCCCAAAAGATTTGTTTGGCGCAAAAACAACACTGCACATCACCAAAAGAACACCATACCCACAGTGAAGCATGGTGGTGGCAGCATCATGCTTTGGGGCTGTTTTCTTCAGCTGGAACTGGGGCCTTAGTTAAGATAGAGGGAATTATGAACAGTTCCAAATACCAGTCAATATTGGCACAAAACCTTCAGGCTTCTGCTCGAAAACTGAACATGAAGAGGAACTTCATCTTTCAGCATGACAACGACCCAAAAAATACATCCAAATCAAGAAAGGAATTACTTCACCAGAAGAAGATTAAAGTTTTGGAATGGCCCAGCCAGAGCCCAGACCTGAATCCGATTGAAAATCTGTGGGGTGATCTGAAGAGGGCTGTGCACAGGAGATGCCCTCGCAATCTGACAGACTTGGAGTGTTTTTGCAAAGAAGAGTGGGCAAATCTTGCCAAGTCAAAATGTGCCATGCTGATAGACTCCTTCCCAAAAAGACTGAGTGCTGTAATTAAATCAAAAGGTGCTTCAACAAAGTATTAGTTTAAGGGTGTGCATACTTATGCAACCATATTATTTTATTTTTATATTTTTCTTCCCTCTACCTAAAAGATTTCAGTTTGTTTTTCAATTGAGTTGCACAGTTTATAGGTCACATTAAAGGTGAAAAAAGTTCTGAAATGATTTATCTTTGTCTCATTTTTTTACAGCACAGAAACCTGACATTTTAACAGGGATGTGTAGACTTTTTATATCCACTGTATATCTATATATATATATATATATATATATATATATATATATATATATATATATATTTCTTTTTTTAAATGTATTTATATTAATTTAGTTATTTTGAACGTTTGTCCACTGACAAAGAAATGATCAGTCTATAATTTTAATAGTAGGTGTATTTTAACAGTGAGAGACAGAATGACAAAAAATATAAACAAGAAAAACGCATGTCAAAAAAGTTATAAATTGATTTGCAGGTCAATGAGGGAAATATGTATTTGACCCCTTTGTCTTAGTACTTTGTAGCAAAACCCCTGTTGGCAATCAGAGAGATCAGATGTTTCTTATAGTTGGCCACCAGGTTTGCACAAATCTCAGGAAGGACTTTGTCCCACTCCTCTTTGTAGATCATCTCCAATTTATTAATGTTTTTATGCTCAAAAAATGATCTTAGTTTGTTTATAAGGCCTGTGTCTTGTTACTTAAAATTGTCCTATGGATCCTATTTAGGAATCCTTGAACAACCAACCAAGGTTGTACAGAAACACCTTTTATGCAGCCTTTATTTTAATTATTATTGCCACATACTAATTTAAAAAAATTCAATCTTTATTTGTACATTTAAAATATTGTTAAAAATGAAACAATTAAAAAAATAATGTTAAACCCAAGGTAAATTATTAAAGGATTATTTAGGTTTTATTTTTGTTGTTATTATATTCTTTGCTTTGATCACAGCTTTTTAATTTAATTACTCTATTATGCTCCAGTCAATAAAATATTTTGTTTTTCAATTCAACTGTATTTGTGTATTTTTGGTTATTTTTCCTTGATCAAATCCTTATCAGGTACCCTGAATTTTAATTTACATAAGATAGGATTTTTCTTTTATAATCCTTTTATCTGTTTATAGTTTTATTTATTCATACAGCACTTCACTTGAGTATATGCTTTAGGTGCCTTTATGTTTCTTTTGTGTTAATCTTCTACCCTCTTTATTTATGTTCATTTCATGATTCTATTACTTAAAGTGTATTTTAATTCAAATTGTGCTATTCAAAACTGTTATCTTAAAGTGCTTGTGCTATTGTAACTTTGTGCTAATTTATTCTTATATTGTTGAAATAAACTTTTACCTCGTGACTGTTAGTTTGTCACAGTCACTTCTTTACCTTATTAATTTAAAGTGCTGGTGCTGTGCTATGTTTTAAAATGTATACACTCCTGATATTATGCTGTATCTTAAACTGTATGTTTCATTAATGCTTATGTCTATTAGTTTTTTAAAAGGAGGTTGTGTCCTCCTTTTTCTTCCATTTTTTGCTTTAATTATGCTTTCACTCCTTTATTTCTTTTTCTTGCTTTTCTGTTTTCTTATTCTTGTATATTACTCTGTTGTTTCTATATTGTAAATTTGTGGTGAAAGTATTAACTTTCCATCTTTCTTTTAAGTTAGTAGTGGTCCTGGAGCTATAGAGCTATATCTATCATGCTCCCCGCTATGTTGGCGTAGTCTGCGCTGTGATCGCACTTACTGATGATGTCACAATCTCCAGACGCGTGTTTCGTGAGGCTCTATCAGTCTCTCACTCATCAGGGGCACAGTGCTGCCTTCTCTGTGGAGCCATTTATAGTTTCTTTGGCAATTAGTTAACTATTTGTGTTCCAGAATGTTGTTGTTCATACTTTATTTTCAAAAGTTGCTTTTGACTTTCTTTTTTATTATATTTATTTTCTACTATTACTATATTGCATTTATATTATTTTAATATGTGTTTTGATTTTAAATAATAATGAAATTATTTTCAAAGTGATACTTTTAACTTGCTAGCATTAGTATACCTTTGTATTATTTTATTAAAACTTTGTTTTCTAAACATGTTTATTGATTTTAAATTATAATTATTTTGCATGCCATGTTAATTTATTTGTTATTTAATCGGGATATTTTTATTTTTTTCTATATCTATATTCTTTTTATTTATTTATATTTCAGTTTTAGTTTGTATATATTATTTGTTTACTTATTTATACATATTTATTTTATGTATGTTTTATATTTATTATTGTATTAATGAATTTTATAGATAAAGATGGTATTCTAATTACTTCTTTTAATTTTTCACATTTTTGAATAAAAGTTTTTAATCTTGTATTTTGTTTTATTAGAGGTTCTTTCAAATGAATACTATATATATATATATATATATATATATATATATATATATATATATATATATATATGCCTCATTTAAAACTTG
The DNA here is from genome assembly GCA_027410445.1 of Discoglossus pictus. Lineage (NCBI taxonomy): Eukaryota > Metazoa > Chordata > Amphibia > Anura > Alytidae > Discoglossus > Discoglossus pictus. Next base: position 96,805,589 of record CM050169.1, read on the forward strand.
TGGGTTTTTTGTATCCTTTTCATATATTAAATCAAGGTATTTTAATTTTATATTTTCATAAGAGGTTCTTTCAAATGAATGTGGTATATGTAAATTCTTCATTTAAACACTGTGGGTTTTTTGTATCCAATTAAAATATTCATTTAAATATTAATAATAAATTAATTAAATTAAAAAGCTGTGATCAAAGCAAAGAATATAATAACAACAAAAATAAAACCTAAATAAACCTTTAATAATTTGCTGGACGTCAAAAAACCCAAAGGATTAAAAACCTTGGGTTTAACATGAATTTTTTAATCGTTGCATTTTTAACAATATTTTAAATGTACTAATAAAGATTGAATTTTTTTAAATTAGTATGTGGCAATAATAATTAAAATAAAGGCTGCATAAAAGGTGTTTCTGTACAACCTTGGTTGGTTGTTCAAGGATTCCTAAATAGGATCCATAGGACAATTTTTTTGTACGTTATTAAGGTTTTGAGGCTGATGTTTGGCAACTCGAACCTTCAGCTCTCTCCACAGATTTTCTATGGGATTAAGGTCTGGAGACTGGCTAGACCACTCCAGGACCTTAATTTGCTTCTTCTTGAGCCACTCCTTTGTTGCCTTGGCTGTGTGTTATGGGTCATTGTCATGCTGAAATACCCATGAACAACCCATTTTTAATGCCCTGGCTGAGAGAAGAAGGTTCTCACCCAAGATTTGACGGTACATGGCCCCGTCCATCGTTCCTTTCATGCAGTGCAGTTGTCCTGTCCCCTTAGCATAAAAAACACCCCAAAGCATAATGTTTCCACCTCCATGTTGGATGGTGGGGATTGTGTTCTTGGGGTTATAGGCAGCATTCCTCGTTCCCCAAACACGGCGAGTTGAGTTGATGGCAAAGAGCTTCATTTTGGTCTCATCTGACCACAACATGTTCACCCAGTTCTCCTCTGAATCATTAAAATGTTAGTTGGCATACTTCAGACGAGCCTGTACATATGCTTTCTTGAGCAGGGGGACCTTGCGGGCTCTGCAGGATTTCAATCCTTCACGGTGTAGTGTGTTACCAATTGTTTTCTGGGTGACAATATGGTCCCAGCTGCCTTGAGATCATTAACAAGATCCTCCCATGTAGTTTTGGGCTTATTCATCACCGTTCTCATGATCATTGAAACTCCATGAGGTAAGATCATTCATGGAGCATCAGACCGAGGGAAACTGGCAGTTATTTTGTGTTTCTTCCATTTGCGAATAATCTCACCAACTCTTGTCACCTTCTCACCAAGCTGCTTGGTGATGGTCTTGTAGCCCATTCCAGCCTTGTGTAGGTCTGCAATCTTGTCCCTGACATCCTTGGACAGCTCTTTGGTCTTGGCCATGGTGGAGAGTTTAAAATATGATTGATTGACTGCTTTTGTGTACAGATGTCTTGTATACAGGTAAAACGCTGAGATTAGGAGCACTCCCTTTAAGAGACACATGGGAGCCAGAAATCTTGCTGATTAATAGGGGATCAAACACTTATTCCCCTCACTGACCCGCAAATCAATTTATTATGTTGACATGCGTTTTTTTTCTTGTTTTTTTTTTTTGTTTTTTGTTAAGATACACTTACCATTAAAATTATGGACTGATCAGTTCTTTGTCAGTGGACAAACGTTCAAAATCAGCAGGGGATCAAATACTCCCCCCCCTACTGTATATATAGATAGATTATTGCAGTATATTATTATACCTTTTGTATTGGACAAACGTCTCATTTATGGTGACAAGCTTTTCGAGAGGCACAACCTCTCTTTATCAAGTCTGAAGCAATACTAAGATGAGATGGAACCCTCAGTTTGACTATTAGTTAGTATTGCTTCAGACTTGATAAAGTCTGTTGTACCTCTCGAAAGCTTGTGTAAGTGTAACTTGAATTATACACTTAAAAAATGAGTAAATATCTCATCATTGACAATGGGTGCTGAGCCCAGTTATACTGAACCAAAATATATCACATATAACAGTTGTGGTAAGTTACGAATGTTGGTCACGCAATGCTAAAAGTCACGGGCTTGCTCATGCGCAATGAGCACCAGGCCTGCACAACTTTGAAATGATGGGGCTGCAATGAGCAGAGAAGCCGCTCATTGCAGGGCTTACGATGAGTGCCAGAGGCCAGTAAAGTAAACGTGGGAGAGGCTCGCAATGAGCGGCAAAGGCACTCATCGCAAGTTAGAGGAGGGAGGCTTGCATTGTGTGGCAAACAACAGCATTGCAAGGCTGCAAATTATATTGCTGTCATTTTTGACGGGCAAGTCGCTAGTATGTTTATAAACCATTAAGAGTAAGAGAGCACACCGCAAAATGGAAAGGGTTGGATATCATATGTGTTATGGTATCTCCTATTTAGGATGTCTGGTGACTTGTACTATTACACTACATGAATACAAAGAATAAATAAATAAAATTGAATAGATGTTACTCATCCAACTGATAGTATACGGGATACATAAAACAACCAGTAAGTTACATGTGTGCAGAGCCTTTGAATAAAAATTACCACTAAGGGCTGTAAACAAGTGCTGTCCCCTATTACATGTACAGTATAACACAGTCACAGTATAACACAGTCACATGTAAAATGTACAGTAAGCAGTTACAATCATCATCTATACTATTAATGAGAGGGTATGTAAGATGTAATCATTGGGATCTGTGCTGTTCTATGAAAAACTCCATGTGTGTTAGTGGTACAATAGTTAAGTAGTACATACCTTCAGGGGATATCTTCAGCACTTGTATGAAGGAGCTGGCGCCAAAAAACAGCTTCTTTAAGTACTTCCTCGCATTATGTTGTTAATGAGATACCGAGTGGTAGAGGTGATCCAGCTGGCGTCCTGTTGTCCTGGAGACCTATGTTTCCAAACTGTTATAGTGTTAGATGCTGATTTGAGCAGCCTTTACCTGTCACAGAAACATGCAAGGGCAGCTATTGCCCATCTAGGCTAAGGACAGAGTTATATGTTATGCTATGTATATGTCTGCAAGACTGAGACAGGGATACTGTGACAGACCTACAGTGTTGGAGATATGAAACCCCATGTTATATACCATAACTGGAGCAAGGGCTGTCATTGCTAAAATTACATTGCAACATATTATTTTCATGCTACTGCTAAGTTTGCATGACATTGATCTAGAAATACTATACTAGACATTTAGTGTGGATAAAAATTCTTATAATGCAATGTTAATGGAGTAAGAGGAGCTCTCATCTTTATGGAAATAACTATAGGGCATTATCCTGTTGTGACTATCACTAATATAGTTTATGTAAGCGTGTTACGCTCCAATGGGAGCACATGTGCACTACAGAAATTATTGTACGGATTCTATACATGGCACATTATGGCCTGCAAGTAACAGAGGTGGAGAACAGAGATGTGGAAAGGGAACGAAAGGGGGAAAGAGACACAGGGGAGGGAGGATGAGGGAAAGAAATACAGGGGAGGGAGGAGGAGGGGAAGAGACACAGGGCGGGGGGGAGAGAGGGGGGACACATGGGTGGGGGAACGAGACATGGGGAAGAGACACAGGGGGGATATGCATGGGAGATGGGGAAGAGGTATGCGGGGAAGAGACACATGGGAGGGGGAAAGAGACACAGAGGAGGAAGAGGGGGAAAGACACAGGGGGAGAGAGGGGGAAGAGACACAGGGAAGGGAGATGGGGAAGAGACACAGGGGAGGAAGAGGAGGGAGACACAGGGGGAAGAGGCACAGGGGAGGGAGATGTGGGTAGAGACAAAGAGAAGGGAAGGGGGCACAGGGGAGGGAGAGGGGGGAGAGACTCAAGGGAGGGAGAGGTACAAGGGAGGGAGATGGCAGGAAAACAGCCCCAAAGCCGGAAAGACGACAGAGTTACAGAGTGATAAACTTAGACATGCTCGCAAAACACGTGGCCGACATCGAAATCCATAAACCATGCTTTTGCACGTTGCATTTGCAGCCGTGACAATGATCAATTAGTCAAACCAGTGGTTACAGGTTTAGACGGGGCCAATAGTAAAAGAGACCGCCTCATTACGTCACTAAAATAATGGAGGTTAGATGTCAATCACTTACGTTTTGAAGTCTGAGTTGCGATTGGACCGGAATTCCAGAAATGCAATATTAAATAATCAATAAATATGATATTCTAGTCCATGTGAGTTCTATAAATATATATATATATATATATATATATATATATATATATATATATATATATATGTATTAACACATTGATTGACAGGATCGATATAACAGGGAAATTAAACATAAAATAAATTATTTTTTATTGCACATTTCCGAGCTTGAGAATGATGTGCTATTGATTGTAATACCTTACATCACCTTACCTTTAATTTAGAATACAGTATTGTGTTTATATTTGCATTTTCATTGCTACGGACAGGACTTTAACCTCCTTGCGGGTCCTCTGTAGTACCCATAGGATTTTTGGCTTAATTTGCAGTTTACGGGTTTGAACGCCAGTGCGTCCATGGGATTCGTAGTAATTTAATAGCGATTTGCAATAGTATCATTTACGGGCTTGACAGATCAAAGGCTTAGCTGGGACGGATTTCAGATTTTGACAGCCCGTAGGGATTTTCCGCCTGTAACCCACAGATCGTTTGCGGATAGCTGAAATAGGTCAATTTAAAACCCGTAACTCTTGCGGACTCCTTTACAGGCGACAATTTCTATAGTTGGAGCAATTTAATGGGGCTCTAAGTTTTACATTAGGGACCTCCAAGTCTCGTTCATCAAAGGCAGCTCCGGAAGGGTGCCTGGGGTTCTGTAAGTTGTGCTGCTAATTCTTGATTTATGGACAGTTTCTTAAAATGTCTATAAAGAGTGATGCCTCTGATAAATTTGTTGAAGTCAATAAACAATTCAAATGAATTTGGCTCAGCATCCGGTGCAAAAAAGAGTCCCCTTCTAAGCATTTTAGCTTCCGTAGTGCTCTTTGTTCGACAGGTTGAAAATTTTAATAGTGTCCATTAGTTGTCTTTTCATTTTTTTATAGTTGTACAATTCTCCCTCCTCTGCATCCTCTCCTTGTTCATTGCTTATTTCCCTCTTATTTCCCCCCATTCTCTGGAGTTTTGGTGACAACCTCATTGGGCTGATTTTCAGATCTGGAATCTGTAGTTTACTTTCCTCCACTAAAAAAGAATGCTTGGTGTTGCAATCAGGGTTTTGGATGTTGGGGTGTTTAGTTTTGATAAATTAACACCTTAAGCTACTTACATTTGAGTGTATTTTATACCTCTGGGAGCAATTTTTACTAGCACTTGTGTTCATATACAGTATGCTCCGTTACAGGGGAAAAGATACTGAGGAAGCTGCCAAGGCAGTGAAACTTGTCTATTTGTTATACATACACTATACAAGCATAAGAATACATAAGAATACATCATCTACATCTGTTTTTTATACTGTCTAATATCAATTATTTGATTTGAAAATGTCTATATAGAATAAATAAAGAACATTTTATTTCAATCTTATCTGTGTGGTCCATCACCTAGTTGGTATACGTCCACATCAGAGAAGTTAAAAGATATCATTCACGCATACGAATATTACTTACTGTACTGCTATCTGGGCATTGGATGCTATAAAACTAATACACCAGAACCAGGCTGATGGAGTAAAGTACCTTCAGATACACTAGATACCTAAGAGGGTATGAAATTTGATAAGGAGCCAGACCAGAGGCTTTCTTGGTGATTCAACCCATGCAAAAACATACGTCATAGTTATTTGAGGTTGATCCAGGTGAGAGTCCATTGTAATATACGTCTGCATGTGAATGCGAAGGTCAACTCAGTGAATGATCTGCACTCTGTAGTGGTGTGCTCTCTCCTACCATACCCTTATTACCTTCACAATATGCTGAGTGATTACACCTTGAATCAGGCAATGCTGAATGTTCTCATGAACTACACACAAATTTGAGTATTTAGGTTACCTCTGTAGTTTATTGTAGAGTAATGACGATCTTGTATGTATTTTAGTGCAAACTAGTCAAACTATGCTGATCTACAAGATCTGTAATCTCAATATAGACCTTTAAAGGTATTAGGATCAAGCAGGGTCAAATATACTCTATAGGCAAAATTGGTGGCCAGCCAGGGCACCAACTTACAAGTGGGCACAAATGAGCTAAAAGAAGCTGCTTCAAAATGAGTTATCATGTCCACAGAACTAACCTATTAAGGTTAGATCATTTTTACTCTAACTTAGGTTTTTGGTGCCTTCAACAACACAAAAATTGAGACTCAGGTTGAACCCTGTATGCACTGTAATATTACCCTGTAGGTGAAATGGGTGGCTACCACAGGGCACCGATTTTTGAGTTGTGCCACCAAGGCCACAGAACCTGACCCTCAGATCAAACCCTACATGTATTGGAATAAGTTATATTTCTATTTTTTCCTGGCACTCAACCGGTATTTATCTTCCTTTTGTTTCTGTTATCTTATTTTGCTTATATATAGAATAGCAATGCACTGATATTTTATTATTAAAATATCTCTGTATTTTTGACTTTTAAAAAACTTGACTTGACTTTAACCACAGTGAGATGCTAAAAAGGCTTTCTAAGCAATCCAAGCAGAGGTTCTGATTTCCTGTAACTTATAAGTATCCCAATATCTAAGGGCTTTCCCCAAGCAGTGAATCAGCTTGAGGAGCCCAGTGCAAATAAGCTCTTTATAATTAAAGATCAGGCATTTCAAAGCTCTGAAGATTATGTCCTTGTGCATTTTGTACACTGCAGGTTTCTCATTTGCAATCAACACCAGCACAGACACTCTAGGGAGTAAAACACACAGAGCATTTTGATGTCTTTGGGCCCAATTCAATTCCCCAATTCATAAATTTATACACACTTAAAATCACTCCTAACATTGCTACTTATTCTGCAAATATTGCTTATTGGCACTAATGAATTCTTCAATCAATAGAATGCATGTAAACATTTATAAAATAAAACACCCGAAGCCAAATATATGAGTTCAAGGCATTTTCAAGTAGCGAATAGAATAAGGCTATTTGTCTCTTTAATATATTATTACAACATTTTTTATTTATAATACACTGTATGGACATGTTTTTGTGTTTACTGTTAGACACAGCAGAATTTAACAGCTAAACATAGAATTTACATAAATAAAAAAAACATACAAAATGACAGATTGTACTCTTGCATTATGAACACAATATTATAAAACACAAGATGTAGGATGGCTGCCTTAGTGTAACTAACACAGTCCTTTGGGATCCCATGACCCCTATTCAATTGAGCATTTGTTGGTTACTGGAGCCCGTAATGTAGCCCATAAACTAATTTGCTATTCAATTGGTGTCTTTTAGCTACTCGCACACAATTTGCACGTTACAGGCTGTGAATCCCTGTGGTTGTCAAAATCGTAACTCTGACCCAGCTAAGCCTTTGATCTTTCATACTCGTAAATGTTACAATTGCTATTCAATTGCTACAATTCCTCAAGCTCTCAATTGTTTTCACACCCATAAATTGCAAATGTAGAAGAAAATTCTAAGAGTACCAGATATGACTCGCAAGGGGGTTAAACACCTGATCGTAGCACTTTAAAAACAAATAATACATCGATACTGAACTTTAAAAGATGGGGAAAGCGATCAAAGACATTAGAATTAATTGCACAACAGTCTCAAGCTTACAAATCTGCAATCAAAAAATATTTTTTTTAACATTTTATTTCCGTGTTATCTCAATCTCAGTAATCAAGGAGTTAATACATATCAGGTCACCCACATGGGCTATAACATTTTCTTCATTTATTTTTTTATTTTGTACATTTTTGGATTGCAAGTCTGATGGCATATCAGACCTCTAAACTCTAATTGATTGCCAATTGAATACCATTTTATTACTGACGTAATGGTGACTGTCTCATTTACTATTAGCTGTTTCTAAATTGGTAGTTATATTATACCGGCCGAAAGTCTGCAAGCTTGAAATTTGGAAGTCTGAAGGATCTTGATTACCCAGCGTATTTAATTAGAATATAGTGGGGTGTGCAGCCTCCCAGCCATAGTAGTTAATGCATAAAATGTTACAGTTGGAACATTTTCCCCATTAATTATCTTTTGGGAAGTTCAAGCAAACTTTAATAGTTACATAGTTACATAGGGCCTCATTCTATTACCGGATGTAAATCGGCCGTAAGGCTGCGATTCCTTGCAGGGGTTCTGTTAACTCGCGATTCTATTATACGGCCCCGCAAGGATCTCCCATTACGGCCGGCCGCATATCTTGGAACCGGCCGTAAGCTCAGAAATCTAAAAACGCAAAAATAAATTCAAGCCTGCACTGTACAGCTCTGTAAATGCTAGGGATCATATTGGGGGACATGAGGATTAAAAGTAACCCCCTCTCAAGCTTGCACATCAGCCCAAACCTGAGTTCAAATTAACTGTTTATTTTCCGGCTGCGGCGTGGGCGTGTCTGAGGTGCTCCAAGCACTCTGGACTTTTTACATGTATATTTTACGTATATTAAAAAAATATTATTTTACGGATTTGAGTATAGGGTAATTATGTGCTATTTTTTCTAACACCTAAAATCACTTTATAGTCTTCTCAAAGTGCAGGATGGCATTATTTGAGCTATTTTATGTGCTTAATTGGTGCTAGCGGGACCTTTTTGCTGCAAGTAAGCTGCGGCTCGTTTTTAGCCTTGCAGACAGGGTTCCCGGAGCAATAGAATCGCAACCAGGCTTTTCTTACGCCCGATTTACGATCTCTTGCGGCCGCAAGCCTGCCGGAGTCCCCGGCCGGAGGGGAATAGAATAGCCGTAAAGCTTGCGGCCGGTCCTTGCAGCCCCGCAGCGGCTGCGGCCGATAATAGAATGAGGCCAATAGTAATTAAGGTTGAAAAAAGACTTTCAGTCCATCAAGTTCAACTTTTTAAGATCTCCTCTGATCTGCAATATGTTGATTAAATATTTATTGTGAATGTTACTGCGCTGATGTGATCTCTTTAATGCTCCTTCTCTAATGGAACATTCTCACACAAAATAGTCACTTGAATAGTCACATAAATAAGAAGTTTAAGTAAAATATCAGCTACACTAGATTTGTTTTATAATGTTAAAGTAATTTTCTCTAGTTAGATGCCTAGAAATACATTTTTTCAGTACTGTCAGGACTTCCCCATGACATATTCTAGAGTATCTGCAGCCAGTCAGTCTAAAGGGATAACATAAGTCACCCAATGCAGAGCTGTTATTTGAGTTTAAGGTAGACTCAACATATTCAGATTGAAGAGGGATTATGTTATATTTAAATTAAGTTATATTTAATTTACGCTTTTAAACCACAGTTTTTGTTTTCATGTGTATATATCTATCTATCTATATATATATATATATATATATATATATATATATATATATATATATATATATATATCACATATATAGTTGTCAGTTGAGGAAGTTGGTCACGTTGGGCTGTAAGCCGAAGGCAAATTTAATTTCAAGACGTTTGCAAGTAGCTAATAGAATATGGCCCATAGAAAGTAAGTTGTGCTTGTCTGCACAAATAGAATAATTAAATATAAAGTTGATTGCTCACTTTAGTTGTAGCAAGTTCACATTTTGTTTCAGGAGTGGAGCAAGCATATATCCTTTCAGAATTAATGTATCAATAAAACGGTGCACATTATTAATCTATAGACTCAAAAATATATCAATTGTAATATATCCCAGTTCAGCTGCCCTGTCTGTATGAAGCTGTTAGACTTTAAAAGGCCACATAATTTAGCACAATTTGGAACACATCAATGTAAAGATCTCCTAAAAGCATTTTAAAATACTTTTAGAATTGTTTAAATACTCTCATCTTTCACTGAGAAATCAAGTCAAATTTGTTTTTATACTGTATGTGTGAAAGACTACCCACAACCTGCTCTACATTTACTTCATTACTGCAACCAATCAGGTTGCAGGGTTGTGCCCCCATTCAAATAAATGGTAAGGTTTTTCTCAGACTGTTTATATTTCTTGTTTGAAGGGAATATGTATTATTTTTTTCTTACAGGAAGAAAATTCAGGTTTCTGCTCTCTTGCTTCTCAGGAATTTGAATAATGCAGACCAGTGCAGGAGGGAGGCCAGTGCTCTTAGCATGCTGCGGTGCTCCATGTAGCTCATTGCAGTGATCCCAGCAAGCAAATATGTAACCCTTACCATGTTTATCAGTGCAGGCATTGAATACTGGTACTCACCTAACACAGAAAAGCTATGGAAAAAATGGCCAGTGCAGTTTAAGCTGAGTCAGGGGAAAGTTGTGCTATAAATCACCCCATACAGCTTCACACACTTTGCTAATTACTCATGCAAATGCCAATGGGCAGAATAGACTGTATGTAAAAAACTTCAGATTATTTATTTCAGTTATTAGTGTAATGTTAAAAAAAAAAAGATTATTTTAACATATAGTATTTTGCTCTCACACACCATGATTACAGTGAATGCAGTGGCTCTTTAAGGTTATTTTTTCTGATTCACTTGTTTGTTTACTCTGAGCAATAACAATTCACAGAACAATATTATATAGTGATACTTGATAAAATGGGGCAAGATTTAGGTTTTCACTGGTATACATATATGAAGTTGCATTTTTGTTTATCTAATGATGATTGTTCCCTTGCTCTCCATATGTATGTTGTTCTTTACCTGTACCTTTCTTATATTTTGCTTTCTTAACCAATGTATCCAACAGAATGTAAACACAATAAATTCACAATCACTTAGTGTTCACTGTATTGCAATATCACCATTAATAAAAACATGGTTCGTTGCTGTCCAAGTTGAAATATTAATATAAAATATGCTATATCAGCAACATAAATTCACTGGGCTCTACATATTGAAGCCAATACTGCTGGTTGAGTTAGATATGTACTTCTTTTGTATGCTAAGGAGACAATATTAATACAGTGTTATTGTGAAGAGGTGTAACTGACATGGACAAGGTCTGCTGTACTGGCTCATTGTGCTGGGTAATAGAGATATTTTATTAGTCATAGAGTCACCCCCTCACCAGGCCTACAAGCAAGGGGGAACAAGTATTAATCCTATACTATATATGAAGTAAATAATACATAAATAAACTCTAAATAGTAACAACCAGTGACTGGGGCAGTCTGATTTGTTGCAGTAGCCAATCCATTTAATAATTAGTTATTTTGCGAAAAAAACATGTTTTTAAAATGCACCCATAAAGATATAAAGTAGGTTTTATGACTTACAGTGTTATATGTTTAATTTTACAATTGCCCCAGTGGTCAACAAATGTACTTTTTCACATTAGTTATTTCCAGTTGTATGGGTTAGGGACTTGCTCCTGACAATGAGCTGTAGAAGCTATCCATTAATGAGTACTGATATAGGGCATCGTTAAATTATCCCTCGTATAGGGAACCCTGCAGCCCCGAACAATAACCCCTTGCAGCCGGGGTTCCACGATCTGCATAGATCAGGCCCCCCGCTGCATTTAAAAGTTTTAAAATCCCCGCCGCTGCTCTTTAAAGGGCCCCCCGGCACACTATTAACAATCCCGGCTGCGACAAATAAAATTAATCCCACTCTATGCTGGGGGTCCCCATCGGGACCCCCGACGTGTCCTCACATAAACCCCTTGCAGCGCGGGTCCCCAAACTGAATAGATCAGGCCCCTGCTGCATTTCAACATTTTAAATTCCCTGCCGCGGCTCCTTAAAGGGCCCACGCACACTATTAACAATCTCAACAGCGGCACCTAAAATTAACCCTCCTCTATGCTGGGGTCCCCATCGGGACCCCCGAAGTGTCCCCACATTAACCCATTGCTGCAGGGGTCCATAGGGATTCCCGCAGCCCCCCCACATTAACCCCTTGCAGCGGGGGTCCCCGATCTTGACCAATCGTGACCCCGCTGTATTTACATTTTTAAATGTCCCGCCTCGTGGGTCCTTAAAGGACCGTAAAGGTCCTGAAAGGACTCGCACTAAAAAATATTAACCCCAGGCAACTACATACAATACATTACATATAATACATTACAATACATTACATACAATACATTACAATACATTACATACAATACAAAACAAATAAAATGCAACTAAAATTAACCTCATAACGCATGGGGGTCAATACAGACCCCATAAGCCAATAATTAACCCTATAACTCATGGGGGTCAATACAGACCCCCATAAGCACTTAATTAACCCCATAACTCATGGGGGTCTATACAGACCCCCAAAGGCACTTAATTAACCCTATAACTCATGGGGATCAATACAGACCCCCATAAGCACTTAATTAACCCCATAACTCATGGGGATCAATACAGACCCCCATAAACCAATAATTAACCCTATAAATCATGGGGGTAAATACAGATCCCCCTTAAGCACTTAATTAACCTTATAACTCATGGGGGTCAGTACAGACCCCCATAAGCCAATAATTAACCCTATAACTAATGGGGGTTAATATAGACCCCATAAGCCAATAATTAACCCTATAACTCATGGGGGTCAATGCAGACCCCCAAAGGCAGTTAATAAACCCTATAACTCATAGGGATCAATACAGACCCCCATAAGCACTTAATTAACCCCATAATTTATGGGGGTCAATACAGACCCCCATAAGCCTCTATTTAACCACATCAGTCCCATAAGGGTATATTATGACCCTTATGGGGCTGTTAAAACCCTAACATTAACCACATAAGTGCCATGACGGTCCTCAAGGACCATCATGACACTATCTACAAACACTACACTATAACCCCCAATAAACTATTTAATCTAAACTAACCCCCCTCTACACTAATCTATTAACACTTACACTACCTACCTACACTACCTACCCCCTAATAACCCCCCCCAACGCTCTAATTACAAAAAACTACCTTACAGAAAGAAAAAAAAAACTAAGTCACAAAAAATACGAAAAATCTATACTCCAGAAAATAAAAAAACCTGAGTCACAAAAATTTAAAAAAATCTACATTACAGAAAATAAAAAAATACATTACAACCCCCCCACTACAGAAAAAAAAATTACATACCTGAAAAGGAAAGACATACACAATACAATACATACATACATACAATACATTACAATACACACAATACATAACATACAATACATTACAATACATTACATACAATACAATACAAATAAAATGCAATTAAAAATAACCTCATAACTCATGGGGGTCAATGCAGACCCCCAAAGGCACTTAATTAACCCTATAACTCATGGGGATCAATACAGACCCCCATAAGCACTTAATTAACCCTATAATTTATGGGGGTCAATACAGACCCCCATAAGCCTGTATTTAACCGCATCAGTCCCATAAGGGTATATTATGACCCTTATGGGGCTGTTAAAACCCTAACATTACCACATAAGTGCCATGACGGTCCTCAAGGGCCATCATGACACTATCTACAAACACTACACTATAACCCCCAATAAACCATTTAATCTAAACTAACCCCCCTCTACACTAACCATTTAATCTAAACTAACTCCCCTCTACACTAATCTATTAACACTTATAGGTTTAATTATTGGCTTATGGGGGTCTGTATTGACCCCCATGAGTTATGGGGTTAATTTTAGTTGGCCGTGGTTAATATTTATTAGCGCAAGTCATTTCAGGACCTTTACGATCCTTTAAGGACCCTCGAGGCGGCGAGGGGTTAATGTGGGGACACTTCGGGGGAACCCCAGCAGAGAGAGGTGTTAATTGTAGGTGCCGTGGCCGGGATTGTTAATAGTGTGCCGCTAGCCCTTTAAGGAGCCGGGGCGGGGAATTTAAACATTTTTAATGCAGCGGGGGCCTGATCGGTGCCGATCGGGGACCCCCGCTCCAAGAGGTTATTGGGGGGGGGCTGCGGGGGTCCCTATGGACCCCTGCAGCAAGGGGTTAATGTGGGTACACTTCTGGGGACCTCCGCATAGAGGGGGGTTAATTTTAGGTGCCGGGGGGGTAGTTGGAGTAATCCCCACGGCAGGGCTTATGTGTGGGACTGCTGCGGAGGTTCCATTTAGGACCCCTCCACTAATTCATGAGGTGTGGGAGCCTGCGAGATTATCTCGCATGATGTCACTCCTCATGTACATTATTGCAGTGTTGACACGGACTGCCCTGTGGCGTTGCTCAACGCGCTGCTCGCAGCAGGGCTAATTTAAGGGAGTCGTAACTTTGAGAAATTTTGCAGTACAAACGGTTTAAGCAGAAGCCTCTTATCTACGAGGCTGGAATTTAATAAGGCTTATAATTTATAGTTATACTGTATATACAATGATATTGACTCTAAAGCAGGATAGTCAATGTGGTAGATCAAGAAACCTAATTGTAATAGGCCAACATGTTATATATACAGTTAAATATCTTGCTAACCAATATAACCATGGAGATGGAGAGGATAAGTGAATGAGAAAATAGGGATTGGTAACGGCAGGGGCCAGGGAAATAGGAATGAGAAGAACATTAATTATAGAGATGTGAGGGAAGATAGAGTTATTATGCATGGATATAAATGTTAGCATAGGAAGGATTTAGATTTAGTGGCAATCAGCAGAGCCACCATCGGGGGGGGGGGGGGGGGGTAAATATATACTGTATATGGTATTTTGGGTAGAGCCAAAAAGTATTTGCATTGTGGCCCCTGGCTTTTACATGTGTGGGGCACAAAGTTTTAGTGATAGCAATGCCAAAGATCATTATCACAAGTATTTTTTGCAGTGAGGAGGTGAGCCCAATGTTGCATAGATATAAGGGATGGGCACTGTCCAATATGTTTTCTTACAGGTATGATACTTTCCTGGCTGATCTGCAGGACAGATCTATCTATCCCAGCTTCAGTCCAAGAGGCTATAGAAGATAATTCACATCCATTTGAAACTGCTCACAGAAATGCAGATAATTTGAGAACCTACAAAAATGTTAACAGATTGGGTTTAGACTGAGCCACCTGTTTTTGTATAGTGATCAACTCATCAAACACAATAAATATTATTTGAGCCCTCAAAATATGTCCAACACTTGGGTTACATGTAACTGGCATTTTTGACACTTTAAGAATCCTTGACTGCACAATGTTGGAGTTTATGATCATTTGCTTCCAGTCACCATAATTCTCAGCAAGTGAACTGAAATCTGAATCTTCTTTCTTTAGTGCAACAATAATTATTAGTTTATTTATCATTCACAAGATTTTGATAGCTGGGAATGCTGTCCTTTCAGCGCTCATTGCGAGCCCCGTGCTGAGCGCCTTCATCGCTCATTGTGAGCCTCCCCCTGTGTACTTTACAGGGCCCATGATGATCATTTAAGGTGGTCATCGCAAGCCCCACGATGAGCGCTTTTGGAGCTCATTGCATGGATCGCAATGAGCGCCTTCAGTGCTCATTGCAAGCCTCTCGCCCGGTGTAGTTTATGGGCCTCACCATGAGTGTTTCTGGCTTGGGTTAAGTGTTACTGGCTTGGGTTAAGAGTTACTGTTTTTGGTAAAGTGTTACTGCATTGGTGTAAATGTTACTGTTGTGTAGGAAGTGTTACTGGTCTTCCTTAAGTGTTAGGGGTTTGGGGCTATTTTTTGAGAGCTTCGGCCTCATTTTCCTCCTTTTGTGTTTTTTCGTCCTCCATTTTTTTTCTTGCTTTGGCGATTTTTAATCGTGAAAAAATGGCAAATATGCCTCAAATTAAGTTGCAACCTCAATCACAGGCTCCCTGGCTCTCCCCCTGTGCTGTGTGTGATTGTGTAAGTTAATTTGAGGCATATTTGGTTTTTTTTCCAGCTTTTTGCTGTTCAGTGATTCTGCTGTTTAAAGTCATATTTTTGCGAGTACCACAGTCCATATACGTGCCTCTGGTCCTACGTCCTATGGGCCGTAATTTTACGCCCCTCGCTAAGTGCTGCAATGAGCGTCTTTGGCGCTTATTGCAGCCTAAGTCCCGCTTGCCTCAACTGCTCGCCTTGCTTCACCAGGCTCGCAGTGCAATGAGCGCCTTTGGCACTCATTGCAACCTAAGTCCCACGAACCTTGCAGTGGCGTGCTTCAACTGCTCGCCTCGCTTCGTGTCAACTATATATGTGATTTGAAGTGTACCACAGTCCATATACGTGCCTATGGGCCGTAATTTTACGTCCCTCGCTAAGTGCTGCAATGAGCGCCTTTGGCGCTCATTGCAGCTTAAGTCCCGCTTGCCTCAACTGCTTGCCTCGCTTCGCGTCAACTATATATGTGATTTGAATTAATGTGTGAAAGTACTACTTTACAGCCGCCAGAATCTTTATTACTTTGCTTCTATTACTGCAGGCTTATAACTGAAATCCTAAGCAAAAAATGTCTGGGATTCTACAGTACTCTCACATGATGTTTGTTTTAGATACGCTGAATTAAGTATTGGTGGTGTTCAATCTTGACTGTCTGTGACTGTCAGAGTTTCCTTGGCAGAGATGCTGGAGTGAGTTGCTAATTCTTTCTCCAGTGGACCATGATTTGTCTTACCTCTCTGCTATGACGTGCCCATCATGGATGACAATACATGGTATAGCTCACAGCTTCATTGAGGCACACAAGCCCCTTCACTATGACATGGTAGCAATAAGGTGGTACAATTCTTGTAAAGGTATCTTGAGTAGAGTGTGACGAGACAGGTTCCACATGTACCACACAATATAGTTTTGAGATAGAAGTTAAAATAAAGAATATTTTAAACATCCAGGTTATTGTTTCTTTTAAGATAGTTATAAAAATAATAGCAACTGTTTGCTAGATTTTCATGTATTTATTCTTCAAATAAACAAATTGATCCTTTAATCTGTATTCCCAATTTTGTACTGCTTACTATGATATGGAAAATACAGACCAATCTGTCGATTTTTGAAATGAAACATGTAGCACAAAGAGACTCAGCAGGTAACATTCAAACATATTACTGAGGAACGACTAAAATAGACATCTGTGAGGTTTCTGTGCTTTGGTGAATAAAGAGTTTCATGACCTGAAATAATCTTTTCTTACACTTTCTATTCACACAAAGAGCTCAATAGCATTAAATGTTTGAAATGTGCTTCAAATAAGGATAAGCAGGCCCGGATCTATCTTTTTGGAGCCCCTAGGCAGTAAAGTGAAGGAGCCCCCGTGAGTGCGTGCGCAGAGTGTGCACACACCCATTTTAATCTGTAATCTGAGCTTCCTGTCTGGAGCTCAGTGTTAACTCCGGCAGCTCTGTCTGTTTTTAGAGGAAGCAGGTACTGCACAGAGAAGCACACTCCAGGAGGAAATTTGGAGGGTGTCTGTGGTGGAAGATGGGGTGATAATGAGGTGGCCTGTAAGCAGGAGCCTAACTCGCCTAATGGATGATCCGGCCCTTAGGATAAGTGTAAATTATGACACTAAATGATGTCTAAAAAAGCATTTCCAGTGAGACTCTCTGGGCTGTATGTCTGATTTGGGTATATTATGCTTAATTTGGTAACTTATCTTAGAAAGTTTCTCTTGGACAGAAAATTGTGATCAAGCTTTATTCACTGGTATCTAATCAGCAGAAAATGAAACCATCATAGGAAAGAATAAGTCCTGTGTATCCTGAGTGATAAAAGTGTTTCCTTTGGCATTTTCAGTGCAGTGTATAGTATAGTATTCTGTACAAAGTTAAAATCATATTGCTTATTAATGTCTCTAAATGATATTCAAATTATTTAGAATCACTTAATTCTGTGGATGACAATGTGATATTCTTGGTTAATGCCTTTGTATTGGCCGAAGTTTGCAACATTATCCAGAAAACAGAAACAAAGATTATGCCTAAAAGAAGGGAAAGTCAGAAGGCAAGCTGGCTATCTGATGAGGCTTTGAAAATAGCCCAGGAATGAAGAAAAGTGAAAGGTAGTGGAGATAGGAAAAGATTTGTCCAACTGAATGCAGAATTCCAGAGGATAGCAAGAAGAGACAAGGAGACATTCTACAGTGAGTGATGTAATAAGATATAAAAGGATAACCGAATGGGTAAATCAAGAGATCTCTTCAAGAAAATTAGGGACCTCAAAGGCACCTTTCATGCCAAAGTGGGCGTGATAAAAGACAATAATGGTAGGGACTTAACAGAAGAAGCTCAGATGAAGAAGAGGTGGCAGGTATACACTGAAGATCTATACAGGAAGGATCTTAACAGCAGTGATGGCCTCAGTAGTTTGTCTAATGAGCTAAAGCCAGACATCTTGGAGAGCGATGTGAGATGGACCCTACAATGTCTGGCTGATAATAAGGCTGCAGGAGGTGATAGAGTCCCAATTGAACTATTCAAAATTCTACAAGATGATGCTGTGAAAGTGTTGTTTGCCTTAAGCCAGCTAATTTTGAAAACTCAACAATGGCCAATAAAAGGCAGTGCCAAAGAGTGCTCCAATTATCGAACAATTGCACTTATTTCACATGCGAGTAAGGTAATGCTTAAGATTCTAAAAGCTCAACCACAACAATATATGGACTGGGAACTACCAGATGTGCAAGCTGGTTTCCGCAGAGGAAAAGGCACAAGAGATCAAATTGCAAATGTCCGATGGATAATAGAGAAAGCAAGAGACTTTCAGACTAATCAAATTCTTTGACTGTTTGGATCAAAACAAAATGTGGCAAGTTCTTAAAGAGATGGGAGTACCAGATCATCTCATCCTCCTCCTAAAGAATCTGTATGTGGGTAAAGAACCTATGCCAAACTAACAATATGATGCTATTCCAAGCCAACCTTACACTTACTATATCTTTCAGTATCCAGGTCAGACAGTCTTCATTTTGTAGAAGAAAAAGTAAATGTTTCTTATTGTATTATATTGTAACTATGTAACCATTATAATATGACTACTGTGTACTAGTATTGACCTTATGCCTCTTTTCCGCTCAAACTAATTTTAGTTAAAGCCAATTCTAGTTTGACTCCAGTGTCCTTGCCCAATTTAAACACCTGTCCCCTTGAAACAACTATTAGCTGACATGTTTTAGACTCTCACGGAAATGCTGACATCCTGATAAGTATGTATATTAAGGTACAAGGACAGTTTGTCAGAGTGCCAACATTTCTGTATTTCTAAATAGCTTACAACCATATTTAGCTGGTGACCAGCCTGAGTGAAAATAATCTATGACCATAATTGTTTTCTGTTCCAATGTTTCGCTATATACACAAACAAATGTCACTCAGTAGGGGACACTACTTTGCTGACTCTCTTGCATGAGGAAGTCTTCATTGTCTTCTCCACACTATGCTTGTAAAAATAAATAAAAACCTTGATTGACTTCTATAGGTTTCATCTCCTTTTCTGGTGTCTGCCTGGTGAGAGGATCTTGAGCAGATAATTTACAAAACAGTTTCTACTCAGTAAATTAGAGGATAAATAGCAGGTCCTTTCGGCTTTCAGCCTTATATAAGCACACAGCATATTTTTTTACAGAAGTTTTTAGTTAGTAAAGACCTTGCTTTTGGAGAGTTCACTAACTAAAAACTTCTGTAAAAAAATATGCTGTGTGCTTATATAGAGCCCTATTCAATTGGCAAGATCGCAATTTAATAAGGCTGTTAGTCTGCACAAGACAGTGAACTCCACTATATATATCTTGATGAGGATATAACTTTTAAAAAAGCGTTATTCTTGGCATTGATTTAGCTATACTCATGGGTATGTCTGTACTTTCCATAACTGAAGAAATTATTATCACACAGATAATTACACAGGCTCTAGCCCTTTAAATACAGCCTCAGTATTTTTATTTGGATTTATATCAGTGTAAGCATGCTAAATTGAAGGATTAATATTGAGGGTATTAATCCCCTATTGATACTAAGAATATATCAGTAAACAATAATTTAAATCTATTTATGAAGCTTCGGCTTAATCAATTATTTCCCTTTGAATTTCTTATTGGAGATAATTGTAAATGGATTGGCAATTGTATCATGGTGTAAATTACATATAATATTCTGTTCAATAAGGCATACCAAGTATTTATAAATTAGGCATTCAATTGGAACCATAGACAGTATCTTGGAGTCTAATGTGTATATATTTTTTTGATGTTTGTTGTTTACATATATTATATTTTAAACAATACAAAAAAAAGTTAAGTATTATTTTGTTATCCTTACCTGATCCATGTACATCCCTCACTGTATGTACCAATGGGGATGCTCAACTAGTCATATATATTGTACTTCATATAATTCTGTAATGCTGTTAACCAACATATACATTAACCAGAGATTCCCAGCGTATGGGTTGTTTTGTACAGGTCTGTTCTGAATAGAGAAGCTTTCCACTTTATAAATACAGAACTGATCTCAATTAAATCACTAAATAGTGATATCAAGTGTGAACAGATACAGTTGGGTAAAATATGCATTTTTGACCTGGTGTTTATTTGCAATCTTTATGTCAAACAAAAAAGATGGCGATCAGAGTAATATAGGGCAGCAAAGTATGTTACTGTAATAAATACAATAGCCAATGTGTTGCCCCAAAACTAATTTAACACAATATTATTAAAGCCAAAATTATTTGGGACTCAAGTCTGCTACGGTTTGATCAGAAACAATAATAGGGGAACCTTAGAGTTAAAAAAATAGGATATGATCCAAAATGCTTATATCAGCCAGCTCAATTTGACAGCTGGAAGAAGGTACAAGTCTGTACACAAACATTTGATCCAACACTTTATTATGAATTTATTATTGAGCACATATGCTTTTATCTGTATAGTGACGCAGCACAGAGCTTGAAGAAGGAGCCACACCAAAATTATATGTCTGGCAAATTGATTTAAATATTACACCCTAATAATTTGATCTGAATATGTCTTACTAAACAGTAATGATGACACTGAAGGCTCAGCAGCAGTCCCTGTGTGTGCAGTTTATTTCTGCTGTATATCTGTATTGGACATTCCCATTTACCTGTCTCTGTATCTCATTCTATCTGGATGCACCTGGGACTGATCAGTCACTCACTGTCAGAGATAGAAACACAGAGAACGTGGAGCTCACACCGAGCATCACATGTAGAGAAGAACAAATCCATCACAAGTAGATAGATTAAAACATTCTGCAAACTGGCGGAAGTTTATTTCAATCCACAAATTGATTATTGGACTTTAAGAGATGCAAGTTTATTTGCAATGGCATAAATTATTTATTTAATATCTACAAAGTTATTATCTTTAGTAAAAGATGATCCAAAAGGCAGATCCAGGTAGATATTAAGGTTTTTTTTCTGGCTAATATATGTAAAGTGATTGTATGATTTATAGACTCACTTATAAATTTAACAGATACATATAAATGTATGCGCTTCCACATGACAGCAAACAGAAAAATAGGAATAAGGATGGTCCAGTAACAGGCCATAAGAATGATCCTAAAAAGGTTGGGCAAGTAACAGGATGCAACTATGGTCATAGAAAGGCTGAGCTAATAACAAAATGCAACTATGGTCATAGAAAGGCTGAGCTAATAACAAAATGCAACTATGGTCATAGAAAGGCTGAGCCTGTAACGTGATGCAACTATAGTCATAGGAAGGCTGAGCCTGTAACGTGATGCAACTATGGTCATAGGAAGGCTTAGCCAGTAACGCAATGAAACTATGTTCATAGAAAGACTGAGCCAATAACGGGATGCAACTATGATCATAGAAAGGCTGAGCCAGTAACGGGATGAAACTATGGTCATAGAAAGACTGAGCCAGTAACGGGATGAAACTATGGTCATCATAGAAAGGCTGAGCCAGTAATGGGATGCAACTATGGTCATCATAGAAAGGCTGAGCCAGTAACGGGATGCAACTATGGTCATCATAGAAAGACTGAGCCAGTAACGGGATGAAACTATGGTCATCATAGAAAGGCTGAGCCAGTAACGGGATGCAACTATGGTCATAGAAAGACTGAGCCAGTAACAGGATGCAACTATGGTCATAGAAAGGCTGAGCCAGTAACAGGATGCAACTATGGTCATAGAAAGGCTGAGCCAGTAACAGGATGCCACTATGGTCATAGAAAGGCTGAGCCAGTAACGCAATGCAACTATGGTCATAGGTTGAACTTGTATCAATAATCAACTATGTTCATAGAAAGAGTGAGAAAAAATGGCAGGCCCTAAAAACGTAAATGTTATGAAAAGGCTCAAAACGAGGACGAAGCCTGTAACACTTAGCCAGCCAATTGTCACAAAGGCCGCAAGACTTGGAGAAAAATTACCAAAGGTGCTCATCCTGAGGCACGCAAGACTTGGAGAGAGAGAAGAAAGACACAGGGGAGGAAGAGGGGGGAGACGGTGGCGAGATACAAAGGGGTGAGAGATGGGGAAAAGAGACACGGAGGGAAATAAGGGAGAAAAAAAACACAGGGCAGGGATAAGGGGACTTACATGGGGAAACAGACACACGGGTCAGAGAGTGGGGAGAGGCTCACAATAATCACTGAAGGCGCTCATTGCGGACCTCACGATGAGAGATGAAGGCACACAGTGCTGGCCTCGCGATGAGCACCTAAGGTGCTCAGCGCGAGGCATGAAAGTGGCGGGTTGGATGACGTTTGCAATGAGTGATCATCGCGAGGCCTATGAATTAGAAGGCGGGAGAGGCTCGCAATGAGCGCCAAAGGCACTCATCGCGAGGCCCGTTAAGTAGATGGTGGGAGAGGCTCTCAATAACCCCCGAAGGCGCTCATTGCGAGCCACGAAAATGGCAAGTTTCCTGAGGCCTGCAATGAGTGGCGAAACCGCCCATAGGGGCTTGCGATGAGCGGCGAAAGCTCTCATCACGAGTCCCGCAGGTTACAGGGGGGAGAGCCTTGCATTATGTGGCAAACAGCTTTGCCAGCCTTCAAATTTTATTGCCGTCATTTTTGGTCATAGAAAGACTGAGACAATAACTGGGATAGGTAGATACAGGTAGATATAATTCATAGACAAGTTATTGTGTCTGTCGTCTACAGATACTAGTTCTCAAAGGTCTACTGTAGTACAAAACTTTGTCATGTATTTAAGAGAGCATTTTCAATACAACAATTTCCACCTATGGAAAATAAATTATATTAATTGAAGAGTTTTAACAATATAACAGTTAGGTAAATAAAAAACAATGTGTTTAAGCCACCTTTATCTTACCAGTGAATTAAGAGAAATTATAAACAAAAAAGAGAATCTGTTAATTGTGTTTCCTTATCTGTTTTACATTAAAACCAATGGGAACAAAAGCAGAACATTTTGCAGTTAAAGCATCCACATGGCTCACTGCCCCTTTGTTTTATATAATATATCAAGAAAGTGAAGGAGACAATAATCACACACGGATGATATTTAATGGAATTTTTCAACACAATATATCATTATTTTATGTTTGTAATGTTTATAATGTGATCTTTAAAAAGCATGCTAGCATGTTATATTGCATGAGTTGTGACTTGTTCACCATATTGTAACAAAATACACAACCAGCAATATAAATTGTGTAGCTAGCTTGTATTAAGGAATGCTGAAGATACATAATGTTGCTTCTTATGGAAAAGCTATAAGATAATGCCACAAAATTGATGTTATTGACTAAGACAAGTTTTTAAATCCAGTGACTCCAATTCCAGTTTTTCAGACTCAGCATTGGGGGTTAATAAGTGCCTCAACACAAGCAGAATATCCTTAAATCCTGGCCTGTTGCTAGCTCTTACAGACAGTTAGAGATGGTGGTGTTTTACCTGTATGTATAAATGATTCACACCCTAAACATATGAAGCAGATCAAAGTAATGTCAGTTACTCTGTACTATATGCACCGTAACATGTCTCCAATTCCAGTTTTCTGTAACTCCACCAGATAAAGCTAACACAAAACATGACATCTATCTCTATGAACTTTATCTTAATGTTAATGGCAGTGGATACAATGTAATAATATTTAATAATAATAATAATAATAATAATAATAATAATAATGATAATAATAATAATAATATAATAATCATTGATCCATGAGACTTCCATCTGTCTCAAACAATGATAAATGTCTAATTGAAGTTATCTTTTTATAATATGTAGTATTCTGACCTCATTGTGTTGAACAAAACTGAACAAAGAAGAACAAGTAGAGGCGACAAGATGATTAGGGAGATCGGGACACACAAAGTAGAAGTAATAGAGGCAATGGGATGGTTAGGAAGATCAGGACAGACAAATCTGAATGAATAGAAACCATGAAATAGCTAGGAAGATTAAGACAAAAAAAGCTGAATGAATAGAGGTCATGAGACGGGTAGGAAGATCAGGAAAGAGAAATCTGAATGACAGAGGCTATGCGATGGCTAGTAAGATCAGGAAAGAGAAATCTGAATGAACAAAGGCCATGAGACGGATAGGAAGATCTGGACAGACAGGTTTTATTAATTTGCTGTGAAAGTTTATCAGTATGGAACTGCAGAAATTGCTTTCATATCTTGTAGCGGTGGATATACTCCAGGTAAGTCTGTAATTGGACCTAACAGTTAAATGATGACACCTACCTTTATTTAGATGATAGCGGCATTTGTCAGTAAGGTGGAAGTATAGGGACATAGAGATCTCTCGTAGTAACCTAGGCACAGGCCATTTGCAGCATGCATTAATGGTAAATTTACCAACTGACATCACTTTGAAGCCATTTTACCTTGGGTCTGCTTCTCTACAATTGGTCAGGAAAATCAAAAAAAGCTATTCTATTTATATCTCCGCTTGCATCTTTTTTTTCAGAATTTTTACATAATATTTATCTAATCATTTATTAAATATAGTTTTTGTTCACAAAAAGAATCATGAATTATTAATATAATACTAACACAATAAAAATAAAAAGAACATAAACAATTAAAATAAAGTTTTTACCTTTTTAAATAATGTCGAAATAAAACCAAACTATAATTTAAATTAATTTATATGAACCATATTTATGTTGATTATAGTAAAGGATTTTTTTTTTTCCAGTTGCATGTTATTGAAGATACTTTTAACATTACACTTTCTGTCCAAAGAGAATAATTGTTTGTAATGATAAAATCATTGTCCTTGGGGTTCACCTGTGAGAGTTTAAATGTTATCATGTTCTTGTGTTGAAACGCTTGACCCTGACATTTCTCTCTTTATATTACTTGTTTTATCTCTATAAAGTGGATTGTTTACTAAAAAGGGACCAAGGACAAGATCCAAAACATATAACATAATTGTAATATAACACTGAAATATGAAGAAAGAGAACTGTCTGTGCATGTAAAATGTTGGAAATGTTGAAAAACAGAGTCCTTATAATAAGAATGAAAGTGGAGTTATCAACTTTGCTTATTTAAAGAAACCTTTCAATTGCGTTTAATAAATAATCACCTTAATTGGTGATGATAATTATACATAATAGGAACGGTTAAAGGGCCCCTTGAAGATATACCTAAGTTTCCCTATTCTTACCTTTCTCTAATCTAACACATACTGCTTATATCAGACACACACATTACATAAGTAATTCTATACACATACAGATTTATTTTATTTTAAAATAATACTTTTTTTTCACACCCACAGAGCTGCTTACATAGGCATAGTGACACGAACAATAGAAACACTGCATTTGTGAATAATAACCTAACCATCAAGCCAACAGCAGCAAACTCCTCCTGCTTCCTTCTACAGGGGGTCTATACATCCCATGATTCCTTCCTGCACAAACTGCCATCACTGATTGTTATAAAATGTATAGCTGCCTGTGATTGTCCAAAACACATGAATTTCAGGCTAATTTTATCAATGGGTGTTTACTCACAAAAGTAACTGCTTGTAAACTCAGTGTGAGTTTGTTAATGTTTATTTTGGCATTTTTACATGCGAAAAAAAATGTTTTCATACACATCTGATTCTCCTCTATCATAATCCAGGACAATTAAATATGTCTTTAATTCACCACAATTTGGACCACATCAATCCAAAGTAAAGTCTATGTTTACATGTCACTGACTGCCTACTGCCAGACATGCAAAATAAAAACAAAAAAACTCCACCCTCTGTGCAGATCATGGCATGTTGGAATCACCTAAAGAGGTCAGTTATTGGTTAACTTTTGAGAGCAGTATTTCCCGGAACTTTTAGATTTCTTAGTTGTTATTAATGTAAAAAAAAAGTTTTTTAACATATTATCTTGTGCTCTTTCACACCATGAAGAGCACTTTGTTGTTGTTGTGTCTTTCAGTTGTGTTCAACTCTCCATGACCTCATGAACTGCAACAAACCAGGGACATATGTCCATGGTCATGCTGATCCACTTGGCTTTCATGGCAGAGATACTGGAGTGGGTTGCCAGTTTCATCTACAGTGGTCCACAGCATACAACTCCTGGTATTCCAAGATGGTCTCCCTTCCAAATACTGACCATACTCAACCCTGCTTGGCTTCTGGGTGGTGCGAGTGAGGTAAATAGCCCTTTTAAAATGGAAGTAATATCCCCATTTTGTTTGTTTCCATTGAGCTTAATTAACAAAAGGGGTAAACATTTCACATATTAAATCTCAACTGAAACCAAAATGCAATTTATTGTAAACATTGATTTAGTTATGGGATACATCAGGGACACACAATTTGAAGGAGCCCTTTTGACAAAACATTTTTTATATACATTTTTTAACTCCAGATTTTTAGATCCTTGTCTTCTTCAACCTCAGCCTCTCTTTTTTTCTTGGTATTCTTGTGCTGTATTTCACACATCTATTACCCATCTCATTGGGCATTTCCTTAGCTCACGTCTATGAAACATGGCACCCTACATGGGAGAGAACAGGAAGAAAGGGGGATATTCCAAAAGGTGTTGAGAACTCATCTCTCAAGACAATCACTATTGTTTATTTATAAAGTGCCAACATATTCTGTAAAGCTATACAAGGGTTAAGTTCAAGGCAAAAAACAATAGCAATATTAACACATTGCAAAGGATTGAGGGCCCTGTCTTTGAGCTTAGAGTCCAGTGTCCAAAGAGCTTTCATCAAAGCGCCTCGCAAGAATGAAAATGCGTAAACTTGAACTCTAAAGGGTTTGGGTGTGGTACAGGCGGGTGATAGAAGCATTGTACATGTTAAGGTGGAAGGTACATTTTTAGTGAGGTTCTGCATGTTTTGAGGCAGGGAGATTGTCTGGTAGAGTGAGACAAGGAGCTACAGAGAATAGGGGCAGCATGAGAAAAGTCCTGAAGGCAGAAATGATAGGAGGTGGCAAGAGTGGTGGAATGAAGAAGGTTGTTAGCAGAATGAAGAGGGAGGGTAGGGGAGTATTTGGAGATGAGAGAAGAGATATAAGGAGGTGCACTATTGTTGAGGGCTTTATACATTAGGGTCATGATTTTTCATTTTATTCTGGAGGCTATGGGAAGCCAGTGGAGTGATTGACAGAGAGGTGTAGCAGACATTAAGCAATTAATACAGTCGATGAGTCTAGTGGAGACATTGATTATTGATTGAAGTGGGGATGGAAGGGTGGAGGGCAGGCCAGCAAGAAGCAAGTTGCAGTAGTCAAGACGAAATATGATTAGAGAATGTAAATGCTAGTTGTGTCTTAGGTAAGGTAGAAACATATTTTGGAAATGTTTTTTAGATTAAGTATTTTTTACGTGACTGTATGTGAGGAATGAAAGAAGGAGCAGGACATACAGGAGAATGTGCTTGAGAGGCAGTTGGAACCATGTGTTGGAATATATTATAATTTGAAACAAACTCAAGCACTGTTATTTATGGTCCTTTGTTACCTTGTGAAATTTTTAAAAAGTGTGTATGAGATTCAGTTTTTTGTTTAGTATACGTAATAGATGTTAGTTGGTTTCCTAGGACCGATTGCTTATTCATGCCATAAAATGTATTCTACTTGTTTCAATTAATCACTCACTGAATTCACAGATTTGACACCTAACATTGTTGTTCAGCTATTTGCATTATCTATTTTCTTTCCTATGTTTTGCCATATTAATCCAGATACCTTGTATAATCCACCATGCCAGGTGTACCCTCGCACCACCACTTGGACTTCTTCCTTATATGTTCCATACTTTTATATTACACTGTGACTGGGAGTTTTTGGTACAGAACATTAGTCATTTATCTGCTATTTCCATTATTCCACTACCCTGTATTTCTACTTTCCCATTATTCCTCTGCCCCGCATATCTGAGTCTCATTCCCACACTATGCTGGCTCACACTCTCTATCTGGGGTATTATTATCTTGCTCTGCTGCAGCTTCCTGTCACTTGCCAGCCGTACCCAGCGTTACTGAATCATTGCTCGGAGTTTGCGGATAATATTTCCTTCTCTTTAGGTAAAAAGGCGCAGCCTGGAAATGGGTTACAGGTTTAATGCTGCTTAGATCTCACTGCATTGTAATATAAATAATAAAGGGATTAATAGATCTGCATATACAGACTTATTTACATGTGAAATGCTGACCTGAAATAAGCCTCAGCAGGTTTTGTTCTGGTATGAATAGTAATATGATATAGGAAGAGGACATTGCATTACTCTATCCACAGACTATAATAGGATAATTTTCATATTTTTCTTTACCAAAGTATCTGAACTATGTTGCAGCATTTGTTGGGAGTTCAGACTGCATGTCATTTTATATCAATAGGAGCATCACAATGGTTACTGTAAACTCTATTTAGCAGGATGTAATCAAATGGCAAAAAAACAAACTAAAGATCAATCCAATGGTATAATCCAATGGTGGACATTTACTAGTGTCTATAACCCTTTCAACATTAACCACTCATATGTGAATGCTAAAAAAGGATGCTCTGTGTACTCAGAAAACATTATCAGTCACTTCATCTCTGAACATATCTTTCCCCTGACTCTCTTTTTATTGATATGACTATATATTAATCGAGTACAGTAAGTATTAAACTATGTAATACCAAAATCACAGTGTTTGTCACCAACCCAGAACCATTCTAGGTGATTGGAGCATATTCTTACATTTATTTTATATTATAAGGGTTAATTACAATGTACGTCATGTTGATGGCCTGATAATACCCCATTGCGCAAATGAGACACTATTGCATTATAAGCTCTTATACATTGTGTTGTTCTGTATTATATTCCATATGGAAATGCACTGGTCTATAAATATATGTTCAAGTCATTGTCTAGCTCTTCGAGATACATCAACTGGTCCTTGAGATGACATTGTACTTGACTCACTCATATCCCGGCCTCTGTTCTGCAGCTACTTGTAGTCTCTTCTTATTTCAATGTATAAGTGGCTGGAACATTATAATATGATTCTTATGTCTGCCTTTTATCAATATGTATTGATTGTTCGAAAGCAAAGTCTTCACATAAGGTTGGTGAGATCTTTACAATCAAAAGAAAAAAGATTTGTGTGAAGTGATATAATTTTTTAAAGGGATATCAAGGTTTTAGATTTTCTATCACGCATAAAATGGCTTGTTTGATGTTTTGCAAAAATAACTTTAAATCTAGAAAACGTATATTTATTTCAGGTTGACAGACATTTAATTGAGAATGTTGGCCCTCTTACGCAATGTTTTCACAAGGGTGTGGCTGCGGCAGCCAATCACTAAATGGTTTGTTTTACTAATCTTTTTGTACAAGCAAATAATAATAAAACATACACAATATGTGTCACAGTGCTTCCTTATTGCTCTATTTCTTTATTAGTATCTTCAGAAGGATATTGTTTTTATTATTTGTTAATTTGTGCCTGTAAGAAGTTCTTTAGAGAAGCTTCTTATTAAGGTAGCTTTTGTGTGTTACAAGGCCGCTCCATGTACAGCAGGTAGACACATAGTTTACAGTAGAAAGTATTCTAGTAAAATGCATTGAGAAAGCTGCCACTAGCAATGGAGTGAAGTCTTTAAAAAGGCGACAAGACCAGATGAAAGAGAAGAAGAGTGCCACCATTTAAAATATACATCCTTTCCTTGGCCTTCTGCATACCGTTGTAGGACGCTTCCAGTTAGATAAGTCTAGTGACTAGGATATGGAATTTATCCACCCTGAGGGTGATAAAACTCCTTGTCTGTCTTGATCAGGAAGTTATGAGACCCCATTTGGAACAAACAACTTGGTGGAGATCTATCTACGTATTGCAGATAAGGTAATAGTAGCCTTTCCTAGTGCTACACTGCTGCAACAGAATATTTTTCCTTTGTGAGGGGCACACATTATATTTTAGTCTGCACTCGGAGTGGATCAAACTCACATACTCCTAGCTATAGTATTTTGGTTTGATGTATTTAACTAACCCTTGCAGGTTGTCTCACAAGGGGTTGCAGGGTAACAGAACTTTCATTGTTGCTCTATTTATCATGGTATATTTTAGCACAGGGATCATTAGATGTTGAGCAGATTTGTATCTAAATTATTTATTAAAGCTTTTGTTTCACCGTCATAATTTGTCTACCTGTTAGCTCCTCACCAGGTCAGACAAGATGAAGAATGTCTGCTGCCCATAGAGATACATCTCCAAATGAGTTTCTATGAAATGATCTAGTTTTATAGCCACATAAATCACATTTTACTGCCCTATTGACTCTTACGAATCATGTAATAAAATCTGATGTGCAGTGCAATTAATACAAACTACTTGATTGAAATCACAAGAGGTCATTGAGTTTGCAACCTAATGTAATGTGAGATCCACCAAACAGCTCTCATGTAGTAAGTTGTGTATTTGGGGGAAACCTTTGCAGCCTTATTAAATAGCGATTCAGTAAATTTAAAAGGGCTCTATATAAGCACAGAGCATATTTTTTTACAGAAGTTTTTAGTTAGTGAACTTTATTCAAAAGCAAGGTCTTCACTAACTAAAAACTTCTGTAAAAAAATATGCTGTGTGCTTACATAGAGGCCTTTTAAATTTACTGAATCACAATTTAATAAGGCTGTCAGTGTTCAATTCAGCAATGAGTGTTTGGGGGTTTCTCAACAGGACTATTAAAATATTTAACTTCTTCCAGATAATATATTCATTATAAGGAATTGGCTTGGTTCCTATATCCCATAGTGATAGCATGACATATTATGAGTTGTATTATTGATCACGTCAAAAAGATTGACTGAGTACACGAAGAACACCAAGGATTTATTATCAGACCGTGCCATATAAAACCTTGTTATTACATCTAAAGCAGAAAGATTGAAGTTTTCCATGCTCAGGGACCTTATTAATCAGTGACTCTATAATTCAATGACTCCAGCAAAACTACTCCTAAGTGTTAGAGAAAAACATCCAATTAAAGACATAATGTTTCTACTTTTTATGACAAACATGGATGATGGTCTCTGTGCTTGTATATCCAAGGATTTTCCAATGTGTGTTTTTCCCATTGCTCTTAGGTAATGTAACATAATGTAACCCTGTTTGTGTCTGAATTGAATTCAATATTAGTATTTAATCTGGTATATTCTGGAAAACCACAACCTACAAACTTCAACTACAAATATATTAGCACAAATGTGATATTATGCAGACAGAGAAATAAAATATATTTTTCTTCTTGTGGTGAAATGGTATATCTGGTTACACATGGCCCTGGCGCTTGTGTCTGAGATCAATTGCCTCCGGACTGAATATCATATACAGGTAAATATGGTCATGAGATTACTACATCTATTCTGAGACACCTGCTAAGGAAATGGATCAAAGCTGCAACCACATGAAATGGAGCTACCATGGATAAAAGATGATCCACAACACCAGCTGAAGATCAAACTCAGCACAGTGACCACCCATGAAGTTTTACCTCTCTAGAGATACCTCCTGCCTCCCAGCATTCCCCAATACAGTATCTGGAGGGGCCTCCTGTAGTTCAGCACAGCAAGAGCTTTCCATTGTAGTTTTAGTGAGTGTCCTCATCCCAGACAACATTGTACATCTGATATAACTTCAATAACCATATTTGTTATGTTGCTTGTAATCTACCTAGTGAATTATAGTAAAAAGATAAAGTAAAAGTAAAATGTCACTTCCATGTGAAAATTTCCAGATTTATCATTTTCATTATCAATCAAAAACGATTATCAATCGTTATTAAATTGCGTTTTGGTTAATTTAAAAGGGCTCTATATAAGCACATAGCATATTTTATTTACAGTAGTTTTTAGTTAGTGAAGAACTTGCTTTTGGATAGAAGTTCACTAACTAAAAACTTCTGTAAAAAAATATTCTGTGTGCTTATATAGAGCCCTTTTAAATTTACAGAATCGCAATTTAATAAGGCTGTTGATTCCTTCTCTTAATTAGTATGGAGGATTGGACTAAAATTATTAATTCAAAATTGCTTATTTTTATTCACATAAAAACATTAAATTTTACTTTGTTAATAATCACATTATACTGTCACATAAAAATAAAATTATAATATATTTAATATCCACTTTAAGACTTTATATTTATGTTATTTTATATTTGGGATATGGTACCAAATTCTGCTCTTCTTTTTTCTATTTTCTATTTATTGTTGTAATGTTGTGCTTCATATATTATTATATTATAAAGATACTTTCTTTTTTTAGATTGTATTTATTAATTCAAATTTTTTTAATTGTATTTTTTAATTGTCAATTTAATTTTTTTAAATTCCATTCTAAATTTAAAATCAAATAAAGCTTAATGAAATATAAAAGTAAAATCTCATTCTTGTCTTGTAATTTTTTTCTATATTAAGGGTGTAGTAAAAATTATACAGAGAAAATTTAAGGGGCCTTTTTTTATTTATAGGATCTATTCACAAAATGGTCTTCATTACTTGATAATGGTCATTATACTGCTCGTTTGCTATCGATCATTAATGTCCTTTTACCTTTTAGAGAACAAAAGTTCAATATATGATAAATTAGTCTTCGACATGTTTAGATTGGCTTTTTTAGCCCTTTATAGAACTAGCGACTTGGCTGTCAAAAATGATGGCAATAAAATGTGAAGGCTGGCAATGCGAGGCTCTCCCCCTCTAACTTGTGGGCTTCACGATGAGCATCTTCGGCACTCATCGCAAGCCTCTCCCCCTGTTTATTTTACGGGCCTTGCGATGAGCAGCTTTGCCACTCATTGAAGGCCTCTGCAAACCCGCAACTTGCGGTCCTCGCAATGAGCACCTTCTACGCTAATTGAAAGACTCTTCCCCCTCTACTTTACATGCCTTGCGATGAGCGCCGAAAGCACTCTTTGCAAGCACTGCAAGGAGTGGCATTGCCGAATGCGCTCATCGCGAGCCCCGCAATGAGCGACTTCGTCACTCATTGAAGGCCTCGGCAAACCTGCAACATGAGGTCCTCACGATGAGCCCAGAAGGTGCTCATTGTGAGCCGTGCAATGACGACTTTACCGCTCATTGAAGGCCTCGGCAAACCCAGAACTTGCAGTCCTCGCAATGAGCACCATCTGCGCTCATCACAAGGCCCCCCCTACTTCACAGGCCTCGCAATGAGCAGCTTTACTGCTCATTGCAGGCTTTGGCAAACCCACAACGTGCGGTCCTTGCAATGAGCGCCTTCTTTTTTTCAAGCCCATAACTCGGAAGCCGTTCGGAGCCTCTCTTGCGGCCTTCAGCGCTTATTGCGGATTGCATCAAACCCGTAACTTTTGCGCCTTCGGCACTCATTGTGCATGCGCAAGCCTGTAACTTTTAACATAGCGTTACCAACAAACTCGCAATTACAACAACTATATATTTGATGTGTTGTGAAGACATTTAGGGCATTACAATTACAATCTATAAGCAATGCCAAGAACTCAACCACTCACACTCAAAATATCCTCTTAACGCTGAGTTGATTAGTGTTCATTTTATTGCTTAATACCTTGTAGGAAAAGTGTATAGTGTCAGCAGCTGCCTTAGAAAAAAAATGAACCCCTGCAGATGACAACATAATAACTGTCCTTTCAAAGTATCATGGGTACTGTAATCTTGTCCTACTTTGTGTATGTTACAAGCACATTTTACTCCTATTTTGCTTTGCTTGTAAAAAAACATTTCTGCATATTTTTGGCTGTGCCCCCAATTTAAATAAATCAGCTATATTGCTGAGTACAAAGTGTTTTATAAATTCTTTAAACCATGTTTGGAAGGCTCCAAGTGATAATTATGATGCATTATTTAGGTGGTTGTGAGTACTTTGGGAAAGAAGCATTAGATATAGCTTCTCTCTGCTGATTCCTCTAACAATTGACAGTACTGACATCGTACACTCATCTGTTTATTAGAGTTCATTCGTTAGAACTAAGAAAATGCAATTCTCTTAAAAAGTAACTTTTAAGTAGACCTAGTGATGATCAGTGCATATATGTTAGACTCCACCAATAGAAACAATCTTTATCAAGGCTAATGAACTCCTGAGTGCCCATTTTTCTCATGGACATACCAGGCTGACAGTGAAACCAGGACATTTTAGATATTTCCTGCTTAATCCTCAATTACTTCAGACAAAATAGATCAAGACATAACTTACAATTAAGATATCAGAGCTTTTCTAGAATAGGGATTCTGTCTGTCACCCTCAACCATAAAAGGACCACTTTATAATGAAAAGGTATACACTTTTTAAACACTTCAGTCTCAGTAAGAGAATAATAATTTAATTGGATGCCTTTGCTTGATCCTGGTTGTACCCATGATACTTTGGTGCAAGTTGTATGTGTGAGAGGAGTTTATACATTTCTGCAGGATATGGCTTGCAGTTATTGTTGTAATCTGTCTGCTTCTGATCATGTTTAGAGGAAGGGGTATGTATCAAATTTCAAAAGCTCCAATCAAGCAAAACAAATTCTTCACTTTTCTCGCTCCTCCTCCACCCCTCCCTCCACTGTTAAGTAGACTAATACTTGTGTCTCTAACCTCCTGTGGAGTTCCTGTTTGGTAAGAAATATGTGATCCAGTGTCCTCAGATGACTAATCCTGTACATACTGAACCTCTCTTGGAGTTGAGCAAGTAGAACTTCAGTCCTAAGGTCGGTTGGTTAAAAAATTAAATAGTTTTGTGGTATGAGCAGTGTAATGGACGTGCATAAATACAATACAATGATAAAATCAAAATTAAAATAATTTATTGTGTATTTAGGTTTAAATGTTCAAATACTACACTTTTACTCTCATTTTATCCCTTGTGCTTTGACCTTATTAGTTGTTTTATAATCTCAGTTGCTCAGAAATAGGGCAGGTGCATTATGCATTTCCCCCTTTACATGTCATATCAACACACATTTAATGATGGCCAAATATTGTTACAGACAATTCCCATCCATCTCAGTCCAGTGGCCCTACCCATTGTCATTATGTATTCTGATTCCAATGACTTCAGTTGACATATCTCTGCTGTAGATGTTGAGGTTTAAGGCTGAGTGTATTAGTGTGTTAGAGTGCATAACAAACAGACAATACTCTCTATCCACTTTAGTTGAGTGCATCGTAGATAAAGTGCTTTTTTCTGTAGCTGTTAGCCATGCTCTGATAGAGAGAGGATACACTTAATGACCAGGAGGAAAGAGGCTGTATTAGAAAAATAGGTTATAAAAAGGAAAGAAGAGATAAGTAGGCCTAGAGGAAGAGTAAACTAGAGAGGGATGTGAAAGTCCACATCTTAATGAGCCATTGGAAAACTCTAGGCTGTTGTGTGCAAGAAGATAAACAACTTTGTAAAGAAAAATTATGTTTGTACGATTGTGTATAATATGTTGTTAGTAGCATAGTGCCATAAAATCCCCAGGAGAGCTGATTAGCCTAAATTGTCATGTTATCATAGTTTGAACACCATATGAGAAATCCTGTAACTTATTGTCCAATGTCCTGTGATTCTCCTGTCCAGATATCAAACTTTATTGTCAAAATGCTGCTAGTGCTAAAGTGTTAATTTGGGAGTGAGCATCAATGCTGCTGGAAAATCTCCAATAAGGAGCAAATGTGAAATTAAGTCGTGAAGATGATCTCTGACCTTTGTTTAAATTGATGATATAACATTATTGATTACAGATAGGTTAAACAAAGCGAAATTTTCAGATATTGATTAAAGAAAAGTAATATTAATATACAAAGTTATGAGCTTTCTCTCTCACATGGGTCAAGAAAGACCAGGGGGTTAATATATAGATTATCAGCCTTATTAAATTGCGATTCGGCAAATTTAAAAGGGCTCTATATAAGCACATAGCATATTTTATTTACAGAAGTTTTTAGTTAGTGAACTTCTATCCCAAAGCAAGGTCTTCACTAACTAAGAACTTCTGTAAAAAAAACTATACTCTGTGCTTATATAGAGCCCTTTTAAATTTACTGAATTGCAATTTAATAAGGCTGTATATGTTTTTGAATACAGTTATTGGGGAGCAGAGCTGTATTTTTCAATCAGGTACATAGTGAGTCCTAGGGCACAATTAAGCTAGGTCTAGCATTGTGGATATTGTAACGATTAGCTGGCAACAAAAAAGACAGTGTCTAGACAGACTAAGAGTTGGATATAGAGAAAAGAATCAGCCTCCTAAAGAGGGAGATGGAAAACCATCCCACTATTTGAATTTACACTCCTATTGGTTCTACCACTTAAAGTCACACTTGTGGATGACAGAGACACATTTGATCCTAACGAGCTCTGCCCTCTTCCAGAATTTGCCTGTTTAATCTGTGAGGCACATAAATTATATAGATTGGTAAATGTGTTTAATACTGGCTTGAATGAACATACGGCAGTATCACAAATATAGTTGTCAGCAATGCGGGCTCACGAGGGCCGTAGTTGCTGGCAAGGAGCACCAAAGGGGTCCTTACAACCCCCTACGACTTTCGGACAGCAAAAGAGGCTGCATTTCCAGAGGTGGAGGCTCTGCGGCGCCTCACAACCGACCACACAAGCAGGACTTTGGAAAAAAACAATAAACACGCAATGACTATCTACGGAATAAAACAAAAAAATATGCGCCGTGGGACTTAGAAAACATCCATTCCCGACTCACAAACATACAACCTTAACGGACAACACGCGTACAACGGCAAACATAAAAAAACACAAAAATACACACAAAAATAAAAACCTTACCCACAGCAAGGGGGGACACCCAGGACCTCTGCAACACAGGTTAAACCTCGATCTCAGTCAAATTTACAAAGTTTAGACACTCGAAAATCCCAGAGAAAAAATGTCAGGCGAAAAAAACGAAAACGAGGCTTCACGACCCCGAAAGACGCAGAATACCGCAAACCAAATACGGCTTTTCTAAAAACCCGTACAACCTATAACATACACCATTAGCAAGGACGCTACATCATACAAACCCGCCTACCACATACACATTCGCGGCCATTTTACAACACTAACTTACACAATGCGGAAGTACACAGCTACACAAACGGTTTCCCCTCACGGACGCAGCCTATTTACACTACACACTGCACACATTGCTGACACTTACACCTCAGCTCAACAACACTGCAAATCTACATTATATGCTTCAGGAACATCAAAACAGATTGTCAGCTCTTCAGCACATTCCTTGCTGCATATATTAATTACAAATAGGTAAAGTATATTAATTTATGATTGAATTAATTAGCATAAATATACACAAAACAAAATCAAATTAACACCACACTATCACAAACAACCACAAACACCTTCACCGCGCCACCCACAAGGAGCGCCAACGCTGCTCATAGGACACAAACTACACCAGGGGAGACCCTTGCAATAAGCGACAAAACCAGATCACTGCGGACCTTACAATAAGCGCAAAAGTGCCTATTTTAACAACAAATACACCAACCCAGAGGCACCAAAGGCGCTCAGCGCCAGCCTCGCAATGAGCGCACAAGGATCTCAGACCACCAAAACACTTACTCTCTGTGGCAAACAGCATTACCTGCCTTACTATTTTATTGCAGTGATTTTTTGATGGGCAAGTCGCTAGTATATCGTAACAGTGGTAGAGCTAGTAAATGGAGGGCCCCGGTGCAAAAAAAAAAATTGCCCTCCGGGTGCCAACTTGTTATATATTTTCTAACACATTATCTTCTTGTGATTTTCTTATTTTACTAATAATTGTCGTACTGCGAGTTTGTATGTAATGCTCACAAAGTTATAGGTTGCACATGCACTATGCAAAAGTTGCGAGTTGTGCATGCGCCTAGCGCATTGTAAAGCCCACAAAGGGGTGCCAAAGGCACTCATTGCGAGCCACGCAATGTAGAGAGGGAAGGAGAGAGAAAGAGGTCCTCAGCTTCGCCTCTCATTGTGGGCCTCGGCATGTGCTATGCAAAAGTTGCAAGTTGCGTATACGCATAGCGAGGCCCGCAATGGGCACCAAATGTTTGTCTCCAATTTGGTAGCTGTCTAAATGTAAGAATGGGACGTTTGGGGAATATATGTTTTAAATCCTGCATCCTCGGTTAGTAGTGGCTGTAAATCTTTAAATATTTTGTATATTTCTTCTAGAGCCAGATGGAATGTAGTCACTAGAGATGTACACAAAGTAATGTATTTTTATTGCAACTGGTATTCCTGGGATGTTTTAATGGTGGAGGTTACATTCTGTATAATGACACAGGGTTTGTAAGGATCCATACAGTGTATTTGAGTGTTTATCATGGTCCTCAGTGCTTGAACATATGCAGTGATATCTAATGGCTTGACTATAAATGATCATTTGTTTAGTGTGGGAGGGAAGGAAACTAGAGTTGTGGAGGTAGCTGCATCTGTCTATAGGTTTCCTATGCACAGATGTGTGGAGTGTGCCATTTGTGATGGATATGGCAGTGTCCAGAAAGTTCCCCTAATCTGCAGAGTAAAGGTGGTACCAGGATCACAAATGACCCAACTTACAAATGACCCCTACTTAAGAACAGGCTCCCAATGCTTTTTGCATGAGCTCTTTTTGTTCTTTTTTAATTAACAGAAAGAGCACAATAGTTATTATTATTACTACAGTATAGGGGTATTATTATTATCACACTGTAGTATTATTACCACAAATTAGCCATTATAGTATTGTTCATCAATGTAGTGGTAGTATCTGTGAACATATGTGGTAAACTCTGTTCCAGGTTGGCCATACATAGATTGGCATATTTTGTTGCCATTTTGGTACTTATTGAAGTCCCATTTATTTGTAAGTAAATATGTTTGTTGAAGGTGAAGTAGTTATGGGTCAGGATATTCCAGTAGTTTGGCAATGGTATCAGGGTTATATTTCTGGTTCTGAGTGTGTGCGGAGAGAAACTTAAGACACACCTCAGTGCCATCTTTGTGTGGGATGTTGCTGTAAATATATTCAACATCCATGGTTAGCAAGTAGTGTGTTATCAGGTAGGTCTTTAATCAGTCAGATAGGGGTAGCTCCTCACATTTATCACAAATACCTTGGGCAGCTTTACCTTACATTAGAAACCATGCTTTTATTTTTATTTAAAAATAAAATATTTCCAACAAATTAGGACAAATGCTAACACAAGGTAGAAATGATATAGCTGATATAGTGTAGACTATATATAACATGTTACAGTGTATCAGATCTCATTTATTGCAGAGCTTCCAGGTGATTCAATATTCCTATTACCATTTGTTCATTTACAAAAGGAACAAATATTAAATGAAATGATGCGAACAAATGTTACAATAATGTTAGTTATATTTGTATAATTTTTAACGCTTTGAATAAATCAACACAATATTGTCAGTACATTTATATATATCAGATGGTTTGAAGTCCACTGAACATTATTAGGTTTGTATTTAGGGCTATGACAAGTGTAAATGCCTGGATGTACAGGGTACATGTTGAACTGCACTTTGTTGTGTGTTGTTACATACATGTAGTGGTTATTTAATGCAGGGTAAGTGTTGGGTAGGTGTACACAACACATGGGATTAAAACCATTGTGATCATGTACTGTTGTTGTTGTTTAGTTGTTCAGTTGTGTCCAACTCTATGTGACCCAATGGATCACATAACACCAGGCATATTGTTATGTCTTTAGTTGTGCCAATACCTATTTTCTTGGCAAATATAATGGAGTGGGTTGCCAGTTCCCTCTCCAATAGACAGTGATTTGTCTGACCTTTCTGCTGTGACCTGCCTATCTTGGGTGACCCTGTATGGTATAGCTTCCAGCTTCATTGAAGTATTGCCGTCATTTTTGACGGGCAAGTTGCTGGTCATTAATATAGTTTGTAAAGTGTGCATGAGCGCGTGAGCACTTTACAAACTATATGCACAGGATTCCTTTACATCCCACAGTGCGCACCGTGTGGTGCCAGAAGAGGGGCGGAAAGGGACAGAGAGGAGCAAGGGGTGGAAGAAACAGATGGGGAAAGAGACAAAGGGGAGGGAGGATGGGGGAAAGACACAGAGGGGAAAGGAGTAAAGAGGAAGAGGGGGAAAGAGACACAGTGGAAGGAGGAGGGGCAAAAAATAGACACAGGGGAAAGAGGGAAAGGGACAGAAGGGCAAAGGGGGAAAGAGACACAGGGGAGGGAGAAGAGGGGAAAGAGACACAGGGGAGGGAGAGAGGGAAAAGAGACATAGGGAAGGAAGAGGGGGAAGAGACAAAGAGAAAGGAGAGGGGGGGGAGAGACACAGGGGAGGGAGAGGGGGGAAGATATACAGGGGAAGGGGTATGGAAAAAAAATATTATCCCGTCATTTATGACCGGCAAACGACTAGTACAAAATATTTAGTAAACTAATATGTGACTTTGTATTATTATCCTTTATTAGTAACGCTGCACCATATTCCATAGCGCTAATTGTATCTGCCCTAGCAGGATTACTTGGTTTAATTATTGTACAATACTTTATTTATACTGCTTATTTATACTGCTACACAACAGACTGCTTTGCTGATAAATGAGAAACTTGAGAATATTTCACTCATCTCTAATCATTGACACTGGAGACATTTGTATAAAGTCTTAGTTATTTTTGCAACCCATAAAACCAATTATTCTGAGCCCATATCACTCACATCAGTGCACCGTAGTTTGGTCTAGTCAGTCGTCCCTTTTCATCTCTCTCTAATTATTCTCAAAACTACCTGGGCAGAACAAATCATACCGAGGAGCTCAGCTAAAATAATACAGACTAAAGTCACAAAGTGTTGATATACAACTGAACAGGTCTTTATATTTTAAACTTTGAATATTTTGTTCCTTATTGACACTAGTTTTGATAAAGTTGTATAATCGTACAATTCATCACTTAAAGTACCCAAGACGCTAAGGCAATTTGTCCTCCCTTGTCTGTTAGTCTGGACAGCAACTGCAAGGCTTCAACAGTTCATTTCTATGCAGAGTTCATTTGCTCCCAATAAATGATACACTGTTACATGAGAGATGTCTGCACTGAACTAATAAACTCAGAAGGACGTTAAATGGACATTAATGAGGACGCAATGGGATGAGGGGAGGGTGATGACAGAAGACAAAGTATGTACATATGTTACCTAATATACTATAATCAATTATTTGTAGATCAAGTAAAAACACTTTTTTGATATTTGTCTTTAAAATATATGTGTGTACACACATATGTATATACAGTATCTCACAAAAGTGAGTACATGCCTCACATTTTTGTAAATATTTTATTATATCTTTTCATGTGACAACACTGAAGAAATTACACTCTGTTACAATATAAAGTAGTAAGTGTACAGCCTGTATAACAGTGTAAATTTGCTGTCTCCTCAAAATCTCAACACACAACCATTAATGTCTAAACAGTTGGCAACAAAAGTGAGTACACCCCTAAGTGGAAATGTCCAAATTGGGCCTAAAGTGTCAATATTTTGTGTGACCACCATTATTTTCCAGCACTGCCTTAACTCTCATGGGCATGGAGTTCACCAGAGCATCGCAGGTTGCCACTGGAGTCCTCTTCCACTCCTCCATGATGACATCACAGGGCTGGTGGATGTTAGAGACACTATTTATATATATATACTGGAAACTATTACCTGGATATTATACGCTGATTACAATACTTCGTTGTGGACTTGTGTACCTCAATTATGCTGTGAGCTATACCATGTAGGATCACCTAAGATGGTCAAGTCATAGCAAATTGTGGTCCACTGGAGAAGGAACTGGCAACCCACTCCAGTATATTTGCTAAGAAAACCATATGGATAGGCACAACCAGAAACACAGACAAATGTGCCTGGCATGCTGCGTCCATATGGTCACTGAGAGCCGGACATGACTGAAGGACTGAACAACGTTTTTTTCCCCATTGAAATGCAGGGAGGTTCGATCAACAAATGGTAATTGTCGCTAGTGTACAGCTGCACCTCTCTGACGAGGCCCACAGAGGCCGAAAGGAGCCTGGGGTTTGCTGCTTCTCCTGTTCAGGGTAGAATTGCCTGGTATTTCGGGGCTGGATCGCTCTTCTGAGTGAGACCAGACTGGTATACTACAGGATATTTCTCCCTGTAAAGGCCACAAGTGAGCTAAAAGAGGCTGCTCTCTGAATAGGTAACCAGACCTATAGAAAAACCCACTGAGGTATTTTTTGTTCTCAGATGAGCACCTCTACTTGTTTTGCAGAACTTAATATAAAGCCTATCTTTCTATTGGACACCCAGGATAAGGCTGGGGAACCTCCTGCTCTTCATGGGCTGAAGCAGTGCTGCAGGAGGAAATGGGAGGGCTGGGGGAGGAGCCAGCTCCCGGAATCTTGCTGTCTTTGGTGTTCTGGGTAAAATGTCCCCCAGTCACTTCCTGTGCTTGCAGTACTTCCGGTATTTAGTTCTAGGAAGTGAAAATGAGGCGCCCCTCTCAGAGGCCTGCCTGTAGGCTAGTTCCTATAATGCCTAATCGAGATACCGCCTTTGTATGATGGCCACTGCAGGCTTGGAATTTAATAGGGCCCATAGTTATATAAACGTATTACTTATTAGTTTTGTTTTTACATTTTCTTATACCGGCCTCTATTGGCTGCCATGTTGTCCTCTCTCCCTCCTATCATCCCTCTGACAGTGTCGCTCTGTGAATTGGGCAGACAGCAAGCTGTGAATCTCCATATTCTGTCTTCTATATCACACAGCAGGGCCAGTGGTTTCCTATTTGTCCATGTGGTCCTGAGGTGCTGGATTTTGCACCAGAGCTACAATATGTAAACCAATAGAAACTTCTGGTCCTCGTGTGTTTGTGTTAGAAAACTAAATATGGAGATTCACACACGCAGTGACATGCTATGCTGTGACATGCTACAAGAGGTTGAAAAATGCACATAATTTTTGAGGTAAAAAAATCAACAAATGGAAAAGATATCTTATCACCCCTAGTAAGGGTACAATATGTGTATTAAAATAGATAAACATGGGTTAAAATACTTAAAAATATAAACTAGTGGGTTGCAAAATTAACCTTAAAATTATGGTGAAATTATTTTTGCTACACTTACAAATACAAAAATCTTGAAAAAAATATAATATAAACTCAAGCATTGCTATTAAACTATGTTTGCTAGAGACCATCTCCTAACCTACGCGTTTTGTAATAATACTTCCTCAGGGTATCTTAAGCTGCCTGCAGGATGGATCATCCATGCCCTGATATCTGTGGTGTCCGGATCACTTCAGGGGGATTTGGCAGAATCCACAGCATTTCTATTGATAACATACTGTAATCAAATACAAACAGTAAAGGTGACAAATTGTCCTGTTCACATCTTTATTCGGTAATATAAGCTGTCTCTATGGATTATAAAGCTCAGATTCTTTGTATTATATTGATAAGCGGATGGTGTTCTTGGAAGTACAGTAAATACCAGAAATCCTCATGGTTAAAGCCCTTGGTCCATCACAATAATTTTTTCCAGTTGGTGGTAATTTATAATTTTATTTCCTGAAGATTAAATGCGATTTGACTGCAGGAATCCGAGTACATCCTATAGAGATCAGTACAGGCAGCAATAATCTGATATGCATCATGTGTTGTGTCCATATGTTTTAATGGGATATGTAAAAGGTTGAGAAAACAGAAATAGTGAATCTCAGTACTTAGATCTGTCAAACCTACGTTTTACATGGATGTCATGTCTTTAATGTGATGTTATTATTTAAAAGAAATCTGGAAAAAATAAAACAGACAATACATTCCAAAATTATGTAAAGTGACCTTGTGGTTCCTGATGTGCTGGTGCAGCCTGAAGCTGCAGAGGTTCACCAGCAAAAATACAAGATATAATATATCAGACTGCAGCATTTTATACATAAGACTGCAGCGCTTCATACATTAGACTGCAGTACTATATATATCAGACTGCAGCATTGTATACATAAGACTGCAGCGCTTCATACATCAGGCTGCTGTCCTATATATATATATATATATATATATCAGACTGCAGCATTTTATACATACTGTATGACTGCAGTGCTACATACATCAGGCTGCTGTCCTATATATATATATATATCAGACTGCAGCATTTTATACATATGACTGCAGCGCTTCATACATCAGGCTGCTGTCCTATATATATATATATATCAGACTGCAGCATTTTATATCAGACTGCAGTGCTCTATATATCAGACTCAGGCACTTTATATAATAGACTGCATCACCTTATATAATAGACTACAGCACTTTATATTAGACTGAGTGGCATTATATGAAACTGCAGTGCTCTATATCAGATTACAGCTCATTGAATAATAGACTGCAGCACTTCATATAGTATAATAGACTGCAGCACTTTATATAATACACTAGCAACTTGCCCGTCAGAAAATGACGGCAATAAAATAGTAAGGCAGGTAATGCTGTTTGCCACAGAGAGTGGTTTGGTGGTCTGAGATCCTTGTGCGGTCATT
Organism: Discoglossus pictus; assembly: GCA_027410445.1. Lineage (NCBI taxonomy): Eukaryota > Metazoa > Chordata > Amphibia > Anura > Alytidae > Discoglossus > Discoglossus pictus. The sequence continues at coordinate 96,850,542 of CM050169.1, forward strand.
GCGAGCCTCTGGGTTGGTGTATTTGTTCTTATCATAGGCGCTTTAGCGCTTATTGTAAGATCTGCAGCTATCTGGTTTTGTCGCTTATTGCAAGGCTCTCACCTGGTGTAGTTTGTGTCATATGAGGAGTGTTGGCGCTCCTTGTGGGTGGCGCAGTGAAGGTGTTTGTGGTTGTTTGCGCTAGTGTGGTGTTCATTTTTTTTTTGTTTTGTGTCTTTTTTTTAATGGTAATTAATTAATTAAATCATTAATATACTTTACCTCTTTTTAATTAATATATTCAGCAAGGAATGTGCTGAAGAGCTAAAAATCTTTTTTGATGTTGCTGCAGCATCCAATGTAAATTTGCAGTGTTGTTGAGCTGAGGTGTAAGTGTCAGCTATGTGTGCAGTGTGTAGTGTAAATAGGCTGCGTGCGCCAGGGGAAGCCGTTAGTGTAGCTGGGTACTTCCGCATTCTGTAAGTTAGTGTTGTAAAATGGCGTTGAATGTGTATGTGGTACGCTGGTGTGGATGATTTAGCGTCCTTGCTAATGGTGTATGTTGTAGGTCGTACAGGTTTTTGTAAAATCCGTATTTGCTTAACAGTATTTTGCGGCTTTAGGGGTCGTGTAGCCTCGTTCTCGTTTTTTTCGTCTGCCATTTTTTCTCTCGCTTAGGGGATTTTTGAGTGTCTAAACTTTGTACATTTTTTGTACAATCAAGGTTTAACCTGTGTTGCAGAGGTCCTGGGTGTCCCCCCTTGCTTTGGGTAAGGTTTTTATTGTATTTTTGTGTGTATTTTTGTGTGTATTTTTTAATGTTTGCCGCTGTGCGCGGGTTGTCAGTTAAGGTCATATTTTTGCAAGTCCGTAATGGATTTTTTCTAAGTCCCGCGGGTCGTATTTTTTTTTTGTGTAAGTCCATAGTTAGTTATTGCGTGTTTGTTGTTTTTTGCAAAGTCACGCTTGTGTGGTCATTTGTAACCGGTTGTGAGGCGTCGTAGAGCGAGGGTCCGCATTTGCGGCCGGCAATGAGTCTGCGGCTCATTGCAGCCGATGTGGGAGCCTCCACCTCCGCAAATGCGACCCCTTGCTTCGCGAGGGTCCGCATTTGCAGTCCGAAAGTCGTAGGGGGTCATAGGGATGAGTGCCTGTGGCGCGCATCTCCACAAGCGCAAGGAGCGCCTTTGGCGCTCCTTGCCTAGCGCAGTTGCTGCGGGCTCGCTTTGCGAGCCTGCAGTCTCTCTGTTGCGTTACCAACGGATTTTGGCAAGCCCGGCTTCTGAGAACTATATATGTGATTGCAGCACTTTATATAATAGACTGCAGCATTTTACCTCAGACTGCATCACTTCATATAATAGACTGCATCACTTTATACAGTATAATAGAGTGCAGCACTTTATATGAGACTGCAGTGCTCTATATATCAGACTACAGCTCATGGTATATTAGACTGCAGCACTTTATATAATACATTGCAGTACTTTACGCGAAGCGAGGGACACAGTTTGGTCCGCAAATGCAAGGGGCCGCATTTGCGGAAGGTGGAGGCTCCAACATTGCTGCAATGAGCCGAAGGCTCATTGCAGCCCGCAAATCACGGAGGTGGAGGCTCTACGGCGCCTCACACGCGGATACAAACACCCACACAAGCTGCACTAACACGCAATCACTATATACGGACTTACACACAAACACATTTACCGCGCGCCTAATAACCAATGCCAACGCTGCTCATACCACACAAAATGCCCCAGGGGACAGCCTTGCAATAAGCGCAAAAAGCACATCAGCCCCGACCTTACAATGACAGCAAAAGCTCCTGTAATAACAAAACAAAAAAACATCCAACAGCCACGCAATGAGCGCCAAAGGTCCTCACGGTAAAACATTTTTACATTATGTCTAAAACAGCATTCCTTGGCTTACAATTTCATTCCCTGTCATTTTTTGATGGGGAATTCGCTAGTAGTAAAAAATTTACAAAAATGTGAGATACTGTATATAGGGTCACAGAGAGTTAGATATGACTGAATGACTGTACAATAGAAATCACTGCTTCCCCCTCTGGATCACTACCTTGTCATGGGGAAAGGAGCATGTGCACCTCAATGAAGCTGTGAGCTATACCATGTAGGGTCATCCAAGGTGGGCAGGTCATAGCATAGAAGTCAGACAAACCACACTCCACTGGAGAAGGAACTGGCTACCAACCCCAATATATTTGCCAAGGTAACCTTATGGACAAGCACAACCAGAGACATATGGACAGATTTGCCTAGTGTGCTGCAATCCATATGGTTGTAGTGAGTCGTACAGGAATTAATGACTAAAAAAAAAATCAGGATGACTGAAGACATGATGCCATACCCCCCCGGCCCCCTTGACCACACCACCGCCCTCTCGATGGGGTCTATGATTCTGGCAAGTTCCAAATGACATCACTGGGAATCCCAAATGACATCACTCTGCCCTCCATGAAATAGCTCCACCACTGTGGAGAGATGAACTTTCTATTCATAGAGATGTAAGGTACTCTCAGGTGTTGCTTATCTGAGCTGGAAAACATAACTTTACTAATGAAGGTTTTGGTTTAAATCGAATATGCACAAACAGTGATTTTTGTTGTTTAGTTGTCTAACTCTCTATTAACCTATGGGCTGCAGCATGCCAGGCACAATCGTTATGTCTCTGGTTATGCTTATCCATGTTGGCAAAGATACTGAAGTGGGTTGCAAGTTCTTTCTCCATCGAACCATGATTTATCTGACCTCTCTCTTATGACCTGCCCGCCCATCTTAGGTGACCCTAGATGGTATAGCTCACAGCCTCACTGAGGTACACAAGGCCCTTCACCAAAGCAAGGGAACGATCCAGAAGGAGAATTAGTAATTACTGATTATCATTTATCGTTTAGCTATGTTGCATCCTCCACTGCTAGTGACTTTATTCCTGTCTCTAATCCATAGGAAATTTAATACACACCTAGAGCCTCATTCAATTCAAAGCCTGCATCTCCCCGTATACAGGCCGTATATCTGCGGGCTTGCTGCAGACTTGAACTCTGCTACAATTACGGAGAAATTAAATTGAACAAGCCCACAAGTTACGGGCCGAAAGCCGAAACCATGCACTCATACGTAGCATTGCAGGGCATGAACATGATCAATTAAGCAAGGCCATTCCTACCCATTTAGACACAGCCAATAGAAAATGAGACCATCATCATTACAGCAGTAGATTACATGTCAATCAATAAGGGTTTAGAGGTCCGATATGCGATCAGAATCACAAACCCGCAAAAAACAAAATAATAAAATTGAATGCCGATACTGTTCTAGTCCATGTGGGTGGCCTGATATGTATTAACTCATTGATTCCAGAGATTGATATAACCCCAAAATGAAACATAAAAATAAATACTTTTGTATTGCCGATTTGCGAGCTTGAGACTATTGTGCAATTCTAATGTCTGTCATCGCCTTCCCCGCCATTTACAGTTCAGTATTGATTTTTATTTACATTTACAGTGCTACGGACATGTCTTTAACCCCTTTATGGGTCCCATCTGGTACCTGTATGAATTTATTCTACATTTGCCATTTACCAGTGTGAAAATATTTGAGGGCTTGTGGAATTGTAGCAAATGAACAGCGATTTGCGATTTTAGCGATTTGTAACTCTTGCGGACGGCAAAGATCAAAGGCTTAGAAGGGGTGTAAGTTTGGGTTGTAGACCATATGAGGCTCGCAAAAAAAACGCCAGTTGAATAACAAATTAGCTAACCAGTTCCATTACAGCCACCCGTAACTTACAATTTCTCAATTGAATGCGGCTCCATGTCATTAAAGTAGGTAATTATAATGTAATTAATTTACAGAGAGAGGAGGGCAAATGAGAGTTTGTAATTCATTAATCTAAAATAGGAGAAGGTGTTCATCATCTGCTGAGATATAAAAAGATTGGCATCCTAGACTCATACAGAGCTAGGAGGATGCCAAAGTTGTTTTTTAGTCATTCAGTCATTGGCGCTCCTTGCCTGTCCGCAGTTGCTGCGGGCTCGCTTTGCGAACCTGCAGTCTCTCTGTTGCGTTACCAACGGATTTTGGCAAGCCCGGCTGCTGAGAACTATATATGTGATTGCAGCATTTTATATAATAGATTGCAGCACTTTACCTCTGACTGCTTCACTTCATATAATAGACTGCATCACTTTATACAGTATAATAGAGTGCAGCACTTTATATGAGACTGCAGTGCTCTATATATCAGACTACAGCTCATGGTATACAGTATACACAAAAAAAAATGTTTTTAAAGTTATCGCAATAAACACAAAAGACATTCACCGCCGTAACTTACAATTTCTCAATTGAATGAGGCTCCATGTCATTAAAGTAGGTAATTATAATGTAATTAATTTACAAAGAAGATAGGAGGGCAAATGAGAATTTGTAATTCATTAATCTAAAATAGGAGAAGGTGTTCATCATCTGCTGAGATATAAAAAGATTGGCATCCAAGACTCATACAGAGTTAGGCGGATGCCATAGTTGTTTTTTAGTCATTCAGTCGTGTCTGACTCCCCATGACCTTATGGACCCCAGCATGCCTGGCACATCTGTCAGCCACTGACCCTCTGAGTTCCCTCAAACGCATGTTCATTGCTTTAATTACCTCATCTAGCCATCTCCACCTCTATGTGTGTCTTCAGTCTTTCCTACCATCATAGTCTTCTCTAGGGACATCATAAGAAGACCTTCCAGTGAACACGTTGGCTTCATTTCCCATAGTTTTGATTGATTGGATCAATGCAGTTCAAGGGACTCAAAGCAGTTTTCGCCACAACCAAAATTCAATGGTCTCAATTCTCTGGTGCTCAGACTTCTTAATTAACCAGTTCTCACACTCGTATGTTACTACTGGGAATACAAGAGTATTAACTATGTGGACATTTGCTGATAATGTAATAGCTTTGCTTTTTAATAGTTTTTCCAGACATGCCATAGCTTTCCCCCCAGATGCAAATGTCTTTTAATTTTTAAAGATAAAGATTTTAAAATTATTTTTACATAGATAACAAAATAATTAAATGTTTTAAGAAAAATAATAATAATATACCCCACACTGTGTAACTGTTGATCTGTCCTGACACTGCTTCTAACCATACTGGAGCTCCTTTAGGATAGGAAGATGATGGTTTGAGTCCAAGTCACTTCTACTTTTGAGTCCAAGACACTTTTAAGATGACTTTAAGGCATGATAATGTGTTTAAGTGCGTTTATGTGTGACTGTATAAGCAGGAATACCGTTTTTAGATCATTATTGCTTAACTTCATATCCATGTACTTTAATTCTCTCTAGTATTGATAGTCCTGAATCCTGCCATCCCCAGCTGGGCTGTTGGCTGCATTTATATAGCTTTGAACCATGGGAGATAAAGTTTTAATGAAATATTTTTATATCTCCAATACATATTTCTGTCTCCTATATTTACATTATATCTCCGGTGCTAATAGAAAGCAGCGGCGCACAGCAGACAATCGCTGCAAGCTCTCATGTTCTTATAATCTAAAGGAACGTTGTAAGATTGCTCTAAGACTCATGTTCTCTTCTGCATGACTTGTTTACCCCCAAGGTTACAACAAAACCTCTGTAGAGAGACAACTGTGGGACAGATTAACATGTAAATAGTCTGATGACTCAGGGAGCTCCTACCTTCCGGTCTATGAGATTCATGGTTATATTAGAAATATTGCTTGGATTTATCTTGGGTAAATGATTCATACTAAACAGTAATAAAGTAATATTATGTATCAAAATCAAATAGTGTTGGTGTAAGCATAAAATATATGTGAGAGGCTAATATGAAGATGTCAGATATTCTTCCCGGCTCCATAAAAAATGTATTGACATTGTTAATATTAGTGAAAATTTATATTGAAAATTAGTATTGACATCATTAATATTAGTGAAAATTATTAGTAAAAATTATTATTGACATTAATATTAGTTAAAAAACAAATTTAAATTTTTATTGAAAATCAAAAATGTACATCATTAATATTGGTGAAAATTATTATTGAAAAAAAATATTGGCATTATTAATATTAGTTAAACATATTATTGAAAATTATGATTTGCATCATTATTATTAGAGCAAATTATTATTGAAATGTTTTTTGGACATCAATAATATTAGTGAATATTATAAGTGAAAATTAATATTGACATCAATAATATTTATGAAAATGAATAATGACATCAATAATATTAGTGAAAATTATTATTGATATCATTATTATTAGTGACAATTATTATTGAAAATTATTATTGACATCATTAATATTGGTGCATTTTTGGATGCTTTTACTATTTTAATCTAAAAATCTTTTCTTTTTTTTTAATTGTGTGTCCAAAAAAATTAAAATAGTTTTTCTTAAGGAAACATTCTCTTTAAGCCTTATTAAGATACCTGCAGATATAACCAACAACCAACCTGGCAAGCTTTCACCCTAAATGGCAATGTACCCCCAAAGTGCTTATCTCCCCCACAGGTCCCTGTATTCCCAGGACCACTGTATAAAATAACAGGCTTAGATATGTTAAATGTAATAGTTACATAAATTCTCTAGTTTACTTTCTATTGCTGAATTTGTATGGAGTGAGATTTGACAGGCCTAGGGCAGCAAATTTGTATGGGGCAGCAGGCCAGATGCAATACCATGAAATATGCACAATGTCTATATGCAGAAGACATTCTGACTTACTGTATACTTATGTATACACAAATACCCTTATGATTTGCTGTCTAGGTTTATGGTAAACTTATAATTGGACGATAGCAAGAGGAAAGGAGGAGCATTAATTATGTCATTGGGAGACACATAAATCTGAATGATTTTAATGGAGCATAAAAAATAAATTTGCCCCTGATGTATCCTGTATTTTTAATATCATTAACACGTTACAATTCCAAGCATATAGCAGGTTCAGCATGTCATAACTGACTTATGGGGGGCAGGATGGGAGACCCCTGAACCCCACCAGCAATGGTCTGCATGGCCCAAGAACTGTAACCACCCTGAACGCAAGAACTATTTTGTTATGACCATAATAACCTGTATAATGTTAGGCCTCATGCTCTGATCCAGGTCCCAGGATCCAAAAGGAGCATGGCCTGTGAATATTCAGGATTAATAAAAAAAAATTATATAATTCTCTATAATGTTGAGGTTGTGGTTAGGACTTTCAATGTACCATTCAATAAGTAATGTAATGTATAGAATAGTGATATGATTTAATAAGATGATTTGGGTCATTGTATCAAATTTAAATAATGTATTTGTGCTAGAGGTAGGCCATAGGATATGATAATATTATAAATATGTCACTTATGGGACAAAGGATAGTTTATGGCCTATTGGAATGTTGGTTCTGCTAGAGTGGCATTGGGGGTGAGATGGGTTAATACATTAACCAGAAAGACACCTGGCCTCTTTGAAGGCTTCCCATGTATGATCAAAGAATAGTCATAGTGATATGCGTCACTTAGCCCAGGCCTGATCTAAAGTGCCCTAAATAGATAACCCTCAGGCTCTGGTGTATCTGGAATGGGAGGAGGATGAATGGCCTAGTGATGGGGTGAGGAGGTCAAACTAAGGATTTAGACCCCTCTCCCAGGGAGGGGAATTAGGAAGGGGTGTGGGGGATGTATTTTGGTGTTTGTGATATCTTTTCTATGCAAGCAAGAATACAGACTGTTTTGCACTAAGCAAAGATGCATGTGTTCTTCTAGGATTCTAACCAAAGACATCTGATTGTGTCTGCCTGAATGATGTCCTGATCTGAATTGAATTGCTGGGTGCTGAGATTGAACACGCCCTAGAAGGAGAAAATGGAGGTGCACTTGGCCCATCAACTCTGGGTCGTAACACAGCAATCTAATGTATCACACCTCCAGATGACATTGTAATACTGTATTCAAATAAGAAGAAAATAATAAAATATATGTTAGTATCTCTATTGATCATAAATTCAAATTAATTAGAAACCACTTTCAAGATTTCTAGAGTAGGTTAAACTTTGGAAATTAAGCCAAACTGTTCATTAGAAGGTCTGATCATGAGGCTAAAGCTGAAATGTTTTGGTCATATCATGAAAAGACAGGATTCCCTAGAGAAGACTCTGGTGCTTAGAAAGATTGAAAGCACCTGAAGAAGGGGATGGCAGAGGTGGATATATGCGGTCATTGAAGCAATGAACATGATCTTGAGGGAGCTCAGAGGGACAGTAGCTGGCAAACAGTCAAGGCCAAGCAGCACCAAGCAGCTGAGAATACTTTACTTGCAGTATCAAACAGATCTTTCACTCTTTAATTATGTTTCAGTAACTCTCAAAGTTTCCATACACATATATATATATATATATATATATATATATATTTATTTATATATATATATATATATATATATATATTTTTTTTTTTTTTCTTTTAAATGAACTCTTTACCATTAAGAAGCTAGTGGTTACAGATAAATTATGTTATCATTGTACTTTGTAGCTCCCTAACTGCATTGTGTTTATGCTTTTTTACCTTTAAAAAAAAAGAAAGAAAAAAGTAAATATTTATGTAAAAACAAACATTTACATGGTAGTTTCTAATTTATGGCCAGGTGGTATTTACAGGAAGTTTCTGGAGCTAATATTAAATGGTTGTTGTTTATTAATTCAGTCATGTCCAACTCTCTGTGACCCTATGGACCACAGCAAGTCAGGCACATCTGTCAGCTACTGCCCCTCTAAGTTCCATCAAGTTCATGTTCATCGATTCAATGACCTCATTAATCCATCTCCACTTCTGCCGTCCCCTCTGTGTGTGCCTTCAATCTTTCCCATCATCAGAGTCTTCTCTAGAGAATCCTGTCTTCTCATGATATGACCAAAATATTTGAGCTTTGATCAAACATTTCATAAAAACAGTTTGACTTGATTTAATGTGGTATGGATTGTTTGGATTGCACAGCATCTTAAATATAAGAATTCAATATTATTGATAATGTATCTCCCTGTTGGGTCAACATTCTGTACAACTCTTCAATCTCCTTTTTCTGTCATAGATAATAAAATATATTATTTATAGGTGAGTTCTTCTGGAAATATGCTTCTGCTTTGTGATGTAAAAATAAAGACAGAAATACATTCTAGGATAGAGATCTGAGAGCAGATTGGTTGTGCATGAAGATGAGAAACCTGGGTGCTAATCCAGAACAATCATTACATATAAGGACACTTCTGGAAGTACTGAACTGATTCCCAACTCTCACATCTCTCATGGCAGATAATGCTACAGGTGCACAACCAGCAGAACCCTTTTTCATGCCGCAATCAGGCAAATATTATGAGCAAAAACAGCTCATCTCCTTAGAAAACTAAAGATGGGAAAATGATGAATGAGGATGAACTTATTTATATGGCATGATTAATCTTCATCTCTACAAAAGGCAGTACCTCGGTCAACTGGTCTCATATTACAGGTTAGTAAGACCAAAAATCAGGATTCTGTACATGTTTTCAATTAATATTAATAAAAGCATTTATAAATGATTGCTTCTTATAATGAGGCTTTAAGAAGGAAATATGCTCAGTATAAAAATTATTATTTTTATTAGTGACATATTAGATATCCTGCAGTCATATTTGTTAGAATGAAAGAAAAATAAAAGCCTTATCTGTTAAAAAACAAGTCCAGGTATCATTAAAATATTTACCTGTATATAATATGATTTCATGCAGTGGATTTGGTATTTTAACAACGGCAGATTTGGCCCATTCATTTAGAGCAGTCTTTGGAAATTGCATCTTTATAGCATTAAGTTTTAGACAAACGTTGTTTAATAAAAGAATTGAAGAAAAAAGAATCTTAGACCAGCTTCAGAATGTGAGTCACCAGCTGACAATGATCAGAAAGGAAAATATTTAATCAGAACAAACTTCTCAGTAAGACGTCTGTGAATTCTCCAAACACAAATCACTAATGAGATATCTTCCAGAGAGCTGGGAAATCAAATTAATTAATTGTCAGTAAAAAATAAATAGGATGTGCTGCTGGTTACAAAACTGTATTATTCTAGTGTGTTTATAAACTGATACTGACATAAAGCTATATAAGATCAGGTACAAATTAAGTGTGATAAACACAACATACAGGAAAAGTTTCTGAAGTTAATTAATTAATTTAAATTAAAAATATATTAAATTCCAACATATTTTGAGTGTGAAAAACATGTTTAACATTATTAATGCTTTTTCAGTAAAAAGGAAAGTTATTAATGTAAATTCATTATTTTCCTTCATGTGTAAAGTAATTTTTTGAAGATATTATAACCCTGTAGAGAGTATTTAGCTGATGTGAAAAATCACAGTCATAAAGGATTGCCATGTGTCTATTATTTATTAATCTGTTTGTGTATAAAAAACTTGGTAATAGAACAGACATGGTTAGAAAGTGGTAGGCTGAGTTAGTTGCTCTTCCTGCAATCATTCATTTTCAAATTGTAAGTACTTTATTTGTTTAAAATACATTTTTTAGTAAACAAGTCCCTTCATCAAAACATGATTGCAACCCAGAAGTGGTGTTTCAAGTAGGGATGTCTTTAAAGTAAATCCTGGAATGGGAACTTGAACACTTAAGCTGAAAAACAGAGACATCTACAATGGACAGAGATGATCCATCCATTATATACCCAGATTACATAAGGAGTAGATAAAGCTATATAGTCTTGGAATGTAATACACTTCACAAGACAACTTGCAGATCTATGGTTATTAAGTCCATAGATTTGGACAACCAGTGAACACTAATCTACACACCTACATTCTATTGGCATGACATCACCAAGCTACAGGGGTTATTTATGTACCCAGTTCCTCTTGATGTGTCCTCTTCGCCTATTTCTTAACAAAGTGTTGGAAAAGGATATGAGACCCCACTAATATCTCAGTTTTTTTTAATAAAAAAGGCAATTTTGCAGGATAACAAAGGTGTGCAGAGGCATGTTGTTTAATGAACATGAGGGTTTGGTGAGCCGAATTTGAAGGAAATATCCAGCAATCGAACATACTAAATGTAAAAGTAATCATTGTAAATGTATTTATAGGGTACAAATGTCAAAGTACAACTTTCCATTCATTTCTCAGTCCCTCCCAAAACAGACATTTTTTATACATCTGCTGAAACTGCATGTTTGTGTGGGCCCGCTAAAGAAAAATACATTTCAAAATAATAGGTCCTATTGTGAACCCGCCAGCACCAATTAGCATTTATTATATTGTTACACCATAAAAAGTGTCTGGAGCTCTGATAATGTTTATAAATGTGTGTTATACACAGCAAGACACAGTGCAACATCTCAATTGGTAGCAGACCTCATTATTTTTTTTTATTGATTATATTTTAGGATTTTCTTTTTCTTTTTTTCTCTTTTCTCCAGTGTATTTGCTAATAGTTAAGCCATTTCTCTGTCTTGGAAGCTGTAATTGGTTCTTTTCATTCTTTCAAGTCCTTGTTACCAGTTTCCATCTGTCCAGACTGCATGGTGAGCGATTTTTGACTGTGGGAAATAATTTATTTTGGATCATCTGCATGTGACATCTTTTGCTTAATATGAGTTGTGAATTTATATTTAGAGGAATACACATAAAATCTACTATATAATTTATAATCTCATTAATGTTAAGAGAGCAACTTCTCAAAATAAAAGGAGCCCCAGCAAGTAACAGAAATAATTTAGAAACATCTTCTGTCAGTGATGTTACCTGAATATGTCCCTGAGGATTACACCTCTCATTATCAGATAACTGGCAGCTTGTCATTTCTTTTGACCTGTCAGCAGAATACAATTAAAGGTCTAATAAGTTCAGTTCAGAAAAGTACAAGCAATCAGACAGGTCATGGCAGGAACCTACTGAGTTATCACTGTGAGAAGGAGAGTTACGGATTGAGGACACAAATCTCATATGGCTCTCATACATCTCATTGTGTCAGATGAGTTTCTACAGATTAGGAATAATGATTTGTCCTCATATATAACATTACAGTGGGGGCAAAAAATATTTGATCCCCTGCTGATTTTGAACGTTTGTCCACTGACAAAAAAAGGATCAGTCAATAATTTCAATGGGAGGTGTATTTTAACAATGAGAAACAGAATAACAAAAAATACAAACAAACAAGAAAAACGCATGTCAAAAAGTTATAAATTAATTTGCAGGTCAAAGATGGAAATAAGTATTTGACCCCTTTGACTTAGCACTTGGTAGCAAAACCCTTGTTGGCAATCATAGAGGTCAGATGTTTCTTGTAGTTGACCACCAGGTTTGCACACATCTCAGGAGGGATTTTGTCCCACTCCTCTTTGTAGATCCTCTCCAAGTCATTAAGGTTTCAAGGCTGATGTTTGGCAACTCGAACCTTCAGCTCCCTCCACAGATTTTCGATGGGTTTAAGGTCTGGAGACTGGCTAGGTAACTCCAGGACCTTAATGTGCTTTTTCTTGAGCCACTCCTTTGTTGCCTTGACTGTGTGTTTTGGGTCATTGTCATGCTGGAATACCCATCCACGACCCATTTTCAATGCCCTGGCTGAGGGAAGGAGGTTCTCACCCAAAATTTGAAGGTACATGGCCCTGCCTATCGTCCCTTTGATGCAGTGCAGTTGCCCTGTCCCCTTAGCAGAAATCCCCCCCCCCCAAAGCATAATGGTTCCACCTTCATGTTTGATGGTGGGGATGGTGTTCTTGGGGTTATAGGCAGCATTTCTCCTTCTCCAAACATGACAAGTTGAGTTGATGCCAAAAAGCGTGATTTTGGTTTCATCTGACCACAACACTTTCACCCAGTTCTGCTCTGAATCATTCAGGGGTTAATTGGCAAACTTCAGACGGGCCTGTACATGTGCTTTCTTGAGCAGGGGGACGTTGCGGGCATTGCAGGATTTCAGTCCTTCACAGCGGTGTGTGTTACCAATTGTTTTATTGGTGACTATAGTCCCAGCTGCCTTGAGATCATTAACAAGATCCTGTGTAGTTCTGGGCTGATTCCTCACCGTTCTTATGATCATTGAAACTCCACAAGGTGAGATCTTAAATGGAGCATCAGACCGAGGGAGACTGACAATTATTTTGTGTTTCCATTTGCGAATAATCAAACCAACTGTTGTCACCTTCTCACCAAGCTGCTTGGCGATGGTCTTGTAGCCCATTCCAGCCTTGTGTAGGTCTACTATCCTGTCCATGACATCCTTGCACAGCTCTTTGGTCTTGGCCATGGTGGAGAGTTTTGAATCTGATTGATTGCTTGCTTTTGTGGACAGGTTTCTTTTATACAGGTAACAAACTGAGGAGAGTGCTCTTAATCTCAGCTTGCTGCCTGTATAAAAGACACCTGGGAGCCAGAAATCTTGAAGATTGATAGGGGATCAAATACTTATTTCCCTCACTGACCTGCAAATCAATTTATAACTTTATTGACATGCATTTTTCTTTTTTTTTTTTTTTTTTTATTCTGTCTCTCACTGTTAAAATACACCTACCATTAAAATTATAGACTGATCATTTCTTTGTCAGTGGACAAATGTTCAAAATCAGCAGGGGATCAAATACTTTTTTCCCTCACTGTATATCACTCCGGGGTCAACTGTAGATTATTATTGTCGGTAATGATATGTAAATGAATATTTTGTCAAACGTAATTTAGCTTCCTACCCATAAATGATATTCATTTCTTACAATAGCCATTTCAATCAATGAATAATGTGACATAAGGAATGCATATAAATATTTTGTTTTATACATTATTCTGTATTATTAACTAATTATGAATAAAAGAGACCATGAGGTCCCAAATTATGCACACGAAGATAAGCGGTGTGTGTGGATTGGTAAACTTGCTGTTGTTTAGACACCATGGACTGCACACCCCATGCACATCTTGTATCTGCTTGTGCTTTTATCCATAAGGTTTTTCTCTTTGCAAAGATACCAGAGTGGTTCCTTCCCATCTTGGGTAGCCCTACATAGTATAGCTCACAGCTTCATTGAGGTTAATCATAACAAAGTAGAAATTCAGAATGGGTTGGTAAACTTACATGTTCCAATGTAGTACAGGCTTGTGAAATCTTTGGGCAAGTATTGTTCAGTGTCTAAACAATTTTTAAGATAGTTTAGTGAATGCCCCCATTGTTTCCTATGATACAAATTATCCTTGTAGGTAATTGTTGAGATCTTCTAAGCTTTGGAATCACTTGGATATGCTTCCCCATACTTTAATTTCCTTTATTTCCTATGGGAAAAAGCCATTGCAACCCTTCACGCCTTCATGTCCCATGGAGTGTGAGTGAATCCCCTGATTGGAATTTCCATCAGACAGACAACCAAATAGATTATTATTCTGAAGATAATATAATATCTTCTTTAGTTTTCTTAAGTCATCATTTGTAATCAAATATTGGTGGACCCCTAGAGATACAATTGTGTGTCATCTACAAAGAACAAATGTTGAAGCCTATAATTGCATCACCTTTACTCAGATGGGTAATCCTTAACTCCTGGCCTGAGGACTGGTTTGGAAACCACTGCTTTGAAACATTCAAGAAAGGCCATGCTTAAGTATCCTAACCCCAGTTGTTCACATAGTTTTGAGTCTTGATGAGTTTACAGCTTTATTCAGATTTCTTATGTCAACAGTAAGTAAATAAAACAACAAAGGCAGCTTTTCTGGCTTCAAAGAGTATCAGAAATTCCTCACACACATAAATGGTATATTTGACAGCCATCAGGGTAACAGATTTGCTGCGCTCATATCATCCCAGATAATTAGTGGTGTCAGCAGCATTTGATTTGTGTGAGCGTAGAGTGTTGGCTTAGTTTTGTTAGATACACTTGGAAGAACATTAAAGTTGTTTATGGCCTATAAAAGAGTATCGATAATTGTTTAATGGGAGTATATAATATAAGGTTTATCTTAAAATTCAAATTTCCCTTTACTGTATTTTCCAGCAGCTGTTTGCTTGTGAATATGTATCAACTGTAAAATAAAAATAGTTTTCTTTTACATTCTCAAAAAGACTCTTCAGACATTTTATTTGTTTTACATAAGTTCATTAGTTGTATCCTCTTCAATGTGATTTTCAGATAAAATTGACACTTCACTTTTAACTTTTTACAGACCAATGGATTCTAAGCTCTTGTAATGTTTATTTCTTCCTGTTTACTCTCATATATGCTGCCATTTTTCACATATGTGATCTAAGGTCATGTCAGGATATTTGTAAGTACAAAAGACCATATACATTTCCTACTTTATTTGTTTTTGTTTGTTCATATATTTACCACTGTAAATACATTCATGCTAATTGGCCATTCTTTATATGTAGGGGTAATCATTTTGTATCATACACATATATTTCTGAGTTTATTATAAACTCTCTCAAACAGGAAATTAACTCATGGCAATTATACCTGCAGATTTTTCACGTTGAGCACAAAAAGATACAAATAATTTCGGAAGATAATACATTTATCCAAATAATTACCTCACCCATTCATAATTGTTTAAGCTAAGCACTAAGCAGCTGTAAATAATAACATGGTGTAGATACTGACATAAAAAAAATAATTGGCTAATATTGGTTTAATTAGCTAGTTTTATAGTTTAAAGACCAAGGGATTATTAACATATTATTTAATTATTAAACAATAGAACAAGTATGCCCTCTAGTGGAAATAAGTCTATCTATGCATTTTTTTTCTGTTGACATGTTACCATTATGTATCTGAATAAAAGCATGACATACTTTTATTACTATTGGTTAAAATAAACCATGTGATTGAAATAAAGGAGTATGGAGAAGATAAGAAATTCGATATCTACTACGACAAAGGACTATAAAGGGGATCTTTCTATCTATGGAGTGCACTGGAAAAGCTTTATTTTTATTCTCTTTGGCTCTTCATTATATATATTTTTTCCTAAACAACAATGTTTCTAAAAAGAAGACCTAAAGGATTACTTCTCACCAAAATTAAGAGGGAGTCCCATTAAAAAGGGTGTCTGCTTTCCAACTTCTTATTCAGTAAAGCGTAGTTGATTTTAGTTATATTTTGTGATAGTCTATATACAATCTTTCTGATACTTTTTATAGAATGGATACAAACAAATAAGGGTATTCGTAATCATAAATCTAGATATGTTTGCCAATCCAAAATTTTTCTTCTTGTGCCCATTTTATCTCAAACCAGATTGATCGATTTTGATAAATTGAGTTCATTCAATTCTGTTACAAAATCCATTATTATGATAATCTAATACCTATATAAAGATTATTTTGGTCTTTCATATTACCATATATACTCGAGTATAAGCCGAGTTTTTCAGCCTTTTTTTAAGGCTAAAAAGGGCCCCCTCGGTTTATACTCAAGTCACTCCCCCTAGTGTCTCTCTAACCCCCCGTGTCTCTCTACCCCCGTGTCTCTCTAACCCCCCCTGTGTCTCTCTAACCCCCGTGTCTCTCTACCCCCCTGTGTCTCTTTCCCTCCCCCTCCTCATCCTCAACCCCCCTCCTCCTCATCAACCCCCTCCTCAACCCCCTCCTCACTGTCTCCCCTCTAAATACTTCTCCCTCACTCACCTGCTTCTTCTCCGGCCTCTGCTCCGTCTTGACCCCGGCGCGCATGTGACATCATTGATGAGGAGGAGGGAGGTTGAGGAGGGGGGTTGAGGTTGGGGGATGAGGAGGGGGATGAGGATGGGGGGGGGGTTGAGGATGAGGATGGGGGGGTTGAGGATGGTGGGTTGAGGAGGAGGAGGGAGGTTTAGGTTGAGGAGGGGGGTTGAGGTTGAGGGGGGGCGAGGAGGGGGTTGATGAGGAGGAGGGAGGTTGAGGTTGAGGAGGGGGGTTGTGGTTGAGGGGGGGTGAGGAGGGGGGATGATGATGGGGATTGAGGATGAGGATGGGGGTTGAGGATGGGGGGTTGAGGAGGGGGTTGATGGGGGGTGAGGAGGGTGTTGATGAGGAGGAGGGAAGTTGAGGTTGAGGAGGGGGGTTGAGGTTGAGGGAGGATGAGGAGGGCGATGAGGATGGGGGGGTGGAGGATGTGGGTTGAGGATGGGGGGTTGAGGAGGGGGGGTGAGGAGGGGGTTGATGAGGAGGAGGGAGGTTGAGGTTGAGGAGGGGGGTTGAGTTTGAGGGGGGGTGAGGAGGGGGTTGAGGATGAGGGGTTGATGATGAGGATGGGGGTTGAGGGGGGAGGATGAGGACGAGGGGGTTGAGGAGTGAGGTTGAGGGGGGTTGAGGAGGGAGGATGAGGAGGGGGTTGAGGATGAGGAGGGAGGTTGAGGGTATGGAGGGGGGTTGAGGATGAAGAGGGGGTTGAGGATGAGGAGGGAGGTTGAGGATGAGGAGGGAGGTTGAGGATGAAGAGTGGGGTTGAGGAGGGAGGTTCAGAATGAGGAGGGTGATAAGGGAGGGGGGAAGAGACACAGGGAAGGGAGAGGGGAGAAGAGACATGGGAGAGAGAAGGGGGACACAGGGGGAAGCACATTTCCCACCCTCGGCTTATACTCAAGTCACTCATTTTACCCAGTATTTTGTGGTAAAATAGGTGCCTTGGCTTATACTCGGGTCGGCTTATACTCGAGTATATACGGTATATACTATTTTCTTTTTACACTATAACCTCCAGTATCTCTGCCATGAGAACCAACTGGATCAGCATGACCATGGATACAAAGATGTGTCTGTTGTGTTAAAGTCCATGAGGTCACCGAGAGATGGACATGACTGAACATCAAATTAAACAAGTTTAAAAAGATTTTGTATATTTCTCAATTATTTTATATTGTGATCTTTCTGAATATAGATAGTTTTCATGAGTATATATATATACTATATATATATATATAGTTGTTTATCTTGTTTTATTATTATCAATAAACATTGTTTTGCATAAGGTGTATATTTGTCTATAAATTCATATTGAACCCAATAAAAACGATTGTTCTACACTTTGTAATATTTTTGTCATAACCAAATTGCATTACAAGTATTAGTGTAATACTATGAACAATCATGTAGCAGCCCATCTCCCTGTGGGCCTGTGAAAGATGGCAGCCTTCATGAGAGTGAACAGCAATTTGAAAATCTGTTACTCTGAGGGGTTATTATATGTAAGTGAAGTGTAAATAGTAAGTAAGGAGGTAAGTAAGTGAAGAAGTAAGTGAAATGTGTCATGTTTAGAAGGGCCCACTGGACTTTTGAGGACTGATGGACTATTAGGTGTCCCTGGATTCACATGGACTGGTATTGCCCTGCTGGCATGAGTTGGTTGATATTGACTGTGGTGTGGTTGTATCCTGTATGGCTTATGATTATAATGTTACGTATGAGAATCCCCATCACATGTTTAGTATCTCATTGCTGCATTTCCCCCAGAGTGTTTAATAAAGTGTAATACTGGGGTCTCTGGGGAAAGGAGGGTCCCGTTATCGTGTTACCTGATTGTGTGGTAGAAAGATTCTATACAGGAAGGTAGGGGGAGATAAACACCACCACCGACCATGATAACGACCCCAAACACACTTCCAAGATGACCACTGCCTTGCTGAAGGTAAAGGTGATGGACTGGCCAAGCATGTCACCAGACCTAAACCCTATTGAGCATCCTGCAAAGGAAGGTGGGGGAGTGCAAGGTCTCTAACACCCACCAGCTCCGTGATGTAATCATGGAATAGTGGAAGAGGACTCCAGTGGCAACCTGTGAAGCTCTGGTGATCTCCATGCCCATGAGGGTTAAGGCAGTGCTGGACACACAAAATATATATATAGAGAGAGAGAGAGAGCATATTTCAAGAAGGGAGGCAAAAGGTAGTTTATATTACAAATATTTTTTAGCATACACATAATTCCTGCTCCTTTATCTAGATACTTGTTTAGTTGCCTCCTCCTATTGCTTTTTGTTTCCGCTGGTTTTATTTATTTTTAATATATTTAACGCAGACATTGCTAGATATCTGATTCTTGGCCATGCAGTTTGGATCCTAAATGGAGAGTGAGTTTAGTTTTCATAATGTGACAACCCCCATTCTGGGAAGAAGACAGTCCCACTATAGAATGAACATTCACTTTTCCCTGCTCTGTAGGCACCTCATCATGCACTGATAAAAAAATACCACTGGCATATCAGTCCCGAGACCCAAGCAGAGTCTATTGAAATGAAGTATTTCTCTAAAAATACCTTTATGCTCATGGTTTATACATAGCAGCTTATGTTAGTTTGCTACATGCTTTAAAATGTGAAGATATCTGATACTCTATAATTGAGTGTTTAAGAACCTGGGAAGGTTGAAACACGTTAACAGATTAATAGGAGCTCAGCTTTGGTACCCAGTCTTTGTCAATGTCCTAGGGATTATTATTAATATTATTATTATTATTATTACTAGGGAATTGCCCGTCAAAAATGAAGGGCATAAAATCGTTAGCCAGGGAATGCTGTTTGAGACATAATGGAAACCATTTTTGGCCCGGAGGACCTTCAGCGCTCAGTAGAGCGCCTCTACTGTCGTGTACTTTTGTTCCTCTGAGAGAGAGATATATTTCTATGTATATATAGTGAAGTAATAATTAATGATTTATTCAATTAATTAAGTAAGAATTAATTATTTAGGCAATAAATTAATATACTTTAATTATTTTTAATTGATATATGCAACGAGCAATAAGCTGAAGAGCTAACAATCTGTTTGTATTTTGCGTCTGCATAGAATATACATTGTGAGTGTCGGTGCCTTGCTTATAAAGGGTAATGAATGTTTGAACTGTGCATTATAAATAGGCTTCGTGCGTGAGGTAAAGCCGGTGGTTTATTGTGTAAAGCAGCATTGTATAGTCGTAATGTTATTATTGTGGTACTCGTCTTGTGAGCATTTTGCGGCTTTTATAATAGTGTATCTGTGATGTGTAAAGTGCTACAAGGTTTGCAGTGTTTTGCACGGTCCAGGGTCGTGTAGCCTTGTTTTCATTTTTTTCGGCGGCCATTTTTTTCCTCGCTTAGGAGATTTTTGTGTGGCGAAAATCGTCTAAATGGAGTTAAATTTGTGTTCCACCTCACTCACAGACTTCCTGGCTGTTGCCCCATGCTGTCTGTGATGTTTTTGTAATTTTTTGGCGCGTATTTAGTGTTTTTTTTTTTTTTTTATTTGTCCGCTAATCTCGGAAATTTTTGCGTCTCGTATCTTTTTTTTTTCTAAGTCCCGCGTCTCGTCATTTTTTTTCCGAAATCCCGCATCTCGTATTTAAACGGCTCACCTCGCTTTGCCAGGCTTGCATCGACTAAGTGCTATGGTGTAACTTCTCGCCTCACTTTGAAAGGCTTGGAAGCGATGAGCGCCTGCGGCGCTCATCACCTAAGTCCTTCGCACCTCACCAAGCGTGATGACGTCTCGCAGTTTGACAACTACTTATATGTGATAATTATAATAATAATAATTATTATCCTTTTTTTGTAAAGTGCCAACATATTCCGCTATACTGAGATTAATAATTATAAGGCAAAAACAATTGTAACACATTGCAAAGAATGGAAGGCCCTCTCTTTGAGTGGGTGAACGTACATAGAGCTTTCCCCAAAGCACAGACACAAGATAGAAAATGTACAAACTTACAGTCTAAAGTCTGCATGTTAGGGCTGGAGGTGATAAGCTTCTTTAATCAGATGCGTTTTTAGTGATGTTTTGAAGGATTTGAGGTAGGGAGTGAGGCAAGTAGTTCCAAAGAGATGGGGCAGCACAAGAAAAGTCCTGAATGTGGAATGAGAGGAGGTGATAAGTGAGGAGGAGAGAAGAAGAAATTAAGTAGCAAAGTAAAGAGGGCAGTTGGGAGAGTATTTGGAGCTAGCATCAGTGATATAAGCGATTCACTGCTGTTGAGGGTTTTATACGTTAGGATCATGATTTTACATGTTATTCTGGAGGCTACAGGAATCCAGTGTACTGACTGACAGAGAGTGTTGAGTATGGTAGATGAGTCTAGCAGAAGCATTTAATATGGATTGGAGTGGAGACAGACGGGTGATGGGGAGGCCAGCAAGGAGCGAGTTACAGTAGTTGAGGCGAGATATGATGAGAGAATGGATTATAATTTTAGTTGTTTCTTGTGTAAAATAGTAATTAGAGTCTAGTTTTACACGTGCCTCGCCTGAAATATCCCGACTTTAGGAGACCAGTCTACCATTCTGGATAACGACTAGGAATTCATGCTCCATTTGTGGCTATAGTGGTTTTGCCAACACTTTTTATATAAGTGTAAATAAGATTTGATCCATGTAATATTGTACTATGTCTGTGGGTACGTCCTATTTTGTTTGTGATATCTTGGTGCTGACCCTTATTTTTGAAAAAGGATATTACATAAAAGATGGCTGCTGAATTCTCACTGTTACAGGCTTGTCTCTCTTTCATTGTAATCAAACCACCTTGAACCATTTCCTGCGATTTAAATTGAAGCAATTCTAACATTACATGGTCTGTCATAAAAACCCATCGGGACTGCTCTTTGTGTATATTACTTGGAGAGAGAAACTGAGCTTTATTTATAGAGGGAAAAAAAGCAGAAACAGAGTAACTGGTGCATAACACAAGAAGAATGCCCAAATAACCTAAGTGGCAAAACGTGGAAACCTTCAGGGACTTCTCATCAGTATCTGATACATGATCAGACACCTTTACAGATGTTGTTCACTAGAAGATTTGATCAGGAGGCTGAAGCGACAATATTTTGGCCATATCATAAGAAGACAGGATTCCCTAGAGAAGACTCTGATGGTGGGAAAGATTGAAGACAGTGGTGGAGAAACCGCCAGTGCAGGCGATTCAAAACACCAAGGCCCCTGCCTCTGAGGGGCCTCAATGCATCCCCCCACCCAAGTCCATGCCCCCCCTCAACCCCAGCCTCACCCGATCTCCCCTGTGGGCTTCTACTTACTCTGATCAACTGTTATCAAGTTCGGTGCTTCCTCTGCTCTTCCCCTGCCGGGCACGTTTTTTTTGCAGTGGCTGGGAACTCAGAATTACATCACTGCAGGGGAGCAGAGGAAGCCCAGAACTGGACTACAGCCAATAAAGGTAAGTAGAAGCCAACCACTATAGGGGAGATCTGGTGAAACTGAAGAGGCATGGGCTTGGGTGTATGGAGGCTGTAGGGGCACAGGTGGTGGAGGGAGGGTAAATTGGCACGGGTGGATCAGGGCTGAAGGGGCATGGGGTGGAGGAGGGCTAAATAAGCATGGGGTGGGATGGAGGGGGGCTGAAGGTGCATGGGGGGCATGGCCTGGGGTGGAGGAAGACATGGGCTGGGGTGGAGGGTGGCATGGCCTGGGGTGGAGGGGTCATGTATTTTTGTATGTGTGTATATATATATACAGTCAGGTCCATAAATATTGGGACATCGACACAATTCTATTTTTTTTGGCTCTATACACCACCACAATGGATTTGAAATGAAACGAACAAGATGTGCTGTAACTGCAGACTTTCAGCTTTAATTTGAGGGTATTTACATCCATATCAGGTGAACGCTGTAGGAATTACAACAGTTTGTATATGTGCCTCCCACTTTTTAAGGGACCAAAAGTAATGGGACAATTGGCTGCTCAGCTGTTTCATGGCCAGGTGTGTGTTATTCCCTCATTATCCCATTTACAAAGAGCAGATAAAAGGTACAGAGTTCATTTTAAGTGTGCTATTTGCATTTGTTGCTGTTAACTCTCAATATGAGATCCAAAGAGCTGTCACTATCAGTGAAGCAAGCCATCATTAGGCTGAGAAAACAAAACAAACCCATCAGAGAGACAGCAAAAACATTAGGTGTGGCCAAATCAACTGTTTGGAACATCCTTAAAAAGAAAGAACGACCGGTGAGCTCAGCAACACCAAAAGGCCCGGAAGACCATGGAAAACAACTGTGATGGATGACCGAAGAATTCTTTCCCTGGTGAAGAAAACACCCTTCACAACAGTTGGCCAGATCAAGAACACTCTCCAGGAGGTAGGTGTATGTGTGACGAAGTCAACAATCAAGAGAAGACTGCACCAGAGTGAATACAAAGGGTTCACCATAAGAGCTAAATCATTGGTGAGCCTCAAAAACAGGAGGGCCAGATTAGAGTTTGCCAAACAACATCTATAAAAGCCTTCACAGTTCTGGAACAACATCCTATGGACAGATGAGACTAAGATCAACTTGTACCAGAGTGATGGGAAGAGAAGAGTATGGAGACGGAAAGGAACTGCTCATGATCCAAAGCGCACCACCTCATCAGTGAAGCATGGTGGTGGTAGTGTCATGGCGTGGGCAGGTATGGTTACCAATGGAACTGGTTCTCTTGTATTTATTGATAATGTGACTGCTGACAAAAGCAACAGGATGAATTCTGAAGTTTTTCCGGCAATATTATCTGCTCATATTCAGCCAAATACTTCAGAACTCATTGGAAAGCGCTTCACAGTGCAGATGGACAATGACCCGAAGCATACTGCAAAAGCAACCAAAGAGTTTTTAAAGGGAAATAAGTGGAATATTGTGTAATTGCCAAGTCAATCACCTGACCTGAATCCGATTGAGCATGCATTTCACTTGCTGAAGACAAAACTGAAGGGAAAATGCCCCAAGAACAAACAGGAACTGAAGACAGTTGCAGTAGAGGTCTGGCAGAGCATCACCAGGGATGATACCCAGAGTCTGGTGATGTCTATGCGTTCCAGACTTCAGGCTGTAATTGACTGCACAGGATTTGCAACCAAGTATTAAAAAGTGAAAGTTTGATTTATGACTGTTAATCTGTCCCATTACTTTTGGTCCCTTAAAAAGTGGAAGGCACATATACAAACTGTTGTAATTCCTACACGGTTCCCCTGACTTGGATGTAAATACCCTCAAATTAAAGCTGAAAGTCTGCAGTTAAAGCACATGTTGTTTGATTCATTCCAAATCCATTGTGGTGGTGTATAGAGCCAAAAAGATTAGAATTGTGTTGATGTCGCAATATTTAAGGACCTGTCTGTATATATATATATATATATCACATAGTTGTTATACTGTGAGTTGTCGTCACCCTTTGCTCGCCAGGCCGCAACTGCGAGCCTTGCAAAGCGAGCCATTGACCATGTGCCTCGCGAAGCGAGGCGAGCAGTTTAGGCACGCAGGATTTAGGAAAGTGAGGCGAGCAGTTGAGGCGCTCATTGCACTGCGAGCCATTGAACTGCCAGGCACGCA